>ML320262.1:490-34023 GCA_005239505.1 Nicotiana paniculata
TTTGTCATGAACTTTGTACCACATTGGTGAAAGACAACTACACTTGTGTGTATAAATATAGAATCACTTCTTAGAGCTCTTAAAAGGAGTTGAAGAGAATGAACCCTCGCGCCGTCGTCGTTGTTCGGCTCGGCTTCGACTTTGACTTTGACTTTGGATTTGGATTTGGATTTGTCAAATGATCGATCGATAAGGTTATTTTTGGACAAAATTTATTTAATTAATTAGTTAAGAATTAATTAAATGCCAGTCAGCTCATTAATGAAATTGACTGAAACGTATAATCTAAACGCTGCCTTTCCCTTCTGAACAGACACCTCTTCACATTACACTGCCTATAAATTCCAAAGCATGACTTCCTTTTCACTCACTGAAAAATCCAGAATTTCCTTTTGAAAATATACTGCATTCTATTCGCAGTCTCTCTCTCAAAATCGTAAGTGTGAATTTGCTCCGTTCTTTGAGTTCGTTGGTATCCTGCAACTAGTATTGCCACTGTTGCATGAAGGTTTATTCCGTTTCATCCTGGGAGGATTTAATCCATTACCTTGGAAACTTGTGAGGGAGTTAAAATTCCTTAAGGACGCACAAGGAAATTGTGGACTCGGAATATTTCAGATCATCTACTGATTTTCTGTTTCTTCTAACAGTTTGTTTTAACACAGTATCGGCAACAAGATATCTGTAAGGACCGAAAAAATCAGGTGTCACGCGGGAGCTAGTAAAGAAAATCTTGGACGACGATAAATTAGACAGTAAAAGAGAAATATAACAAAAGAGACATAAATATTTAACGTGGTTCGGTCAATTGACCTACGTCCACCGCAGAGATGAACAATCCACTATAAAAAGATAGTACAAGATATCGAGAGAACAACCTCACAAAGAGGCAAACACAAGTGACGCACTAACACTTGTCTCGTAAAGTTCTCCTGCTAAACACGACTCTCACACCCATATGGCTACATTGTGGATGCTACTAAATGAGAAAGAAAGATCCTCAATTTATAGAAGTCCAAACTTTTTCCTACAAGAAAAAAAACTAGCCAAATATGGAAGAATTATAATTTCCTTCTACAAAAAGAAAAACCCGTTAGGGGTTGTCCTGATTTCTTACCATATTTGATTTTCCTATCTCTTGAAGGAAAGGACAACATATTTACCATAATTGGATTTTTCTTTTTGTAGAAGGAAAATATAATTCTTCCATATTTGGCTAGTTCCTTTTCTTGTAGGGAAATGTTTGGACTTTCTATAAATTAAGGATCCTTCCTACTCATTCAGGACCATCCATAATGTAGCCATATGGGGTTTGAGAGTCGTGTTTAGGGGGAGAACTTTATGGGACAAGTGTTAGTGTGTCACTTGTGTTTGCCTCTTCGCGTTATTTTGTACTCTCTTTTATTATAGTGGATTGCTCATCTCCGCCGTGGACGTAGAACAATTGACCGAACCACGTTAAATGTTTGTGTCTCTTTCGGTAAATTTCTCTTTTACTGTATGATTTATCATCGTTCAAGGTTTGCTTTACCAGCTCCCGCGTGACACCTGTTTTTTTCGGTCTTAACAAAAATCAATTATGATAAATATCTTGTTTTTTCCTCCAAGAAATAAAAAAATTAAATATAATAAAAAAATCAGGACAACTCCTAACAACATCTGCACAAGATTAAAAAAAGTTGAAACCAGAAACTCCTACACAAGGAAGCTGCACACAGATACCAGAAATAGTGCATCAAGCAAGTAATGCCATTTAATATAATACACAATTGATTCATGAAGTGCATGATAATACCCTGGATATCCCTCATAAATCAATTCAGGACCTAAAGACGGTTTTGATTGAAAATAAAAAGTTAAGTATGTTAGATGATTATGATAATTAACATCATTATAGCAGCAAAAAATTTGATTATTACTACAACCAAAAAGCAAACAGGATCTCGGCATTAGGGACTCCTTTTGAGCAATGCAGACGAATAATTTTTTTTTGGGGGTACGTATACAATTCATACGACTAATGGTTTATGTTAATGCAACAATGACAACAAATATAAAGCGTCTTCCCTTTATTTCAACAAAAACTACCAGTATTAAAATTTATAAGGGCCCCAAGACATACGGCTAAATAACATCTATGTATACAATATGCATGTCCTATAACAAGTGACAACAATTCATTCTGTTTATAGACCAGTCCATAATATCGACAGTGCCACTTTCACAGCCTCAACAAAGTTTGCCCTGATAAAATAGAACTAGTTCAGAAACTTCAGATTTCTTAATCAAATATCAATAACTAGTTTCTGACTTCTTCTTTCAAGTTCGGGAAGTTTGTTCTCGCCCCTGGTCAAGATCACATTTTTTTCAAAACCAATTCAGCAGACACAAAAGAATCAAATTAGTACCAATTCGTAAGGATTAATCTAATTCAACGTTCGGCATGGCACATAATTATGTACGTACCAGCTTCCAACTCTAAACTCTATGTCAACTTCAACCTTGTACAGGCCAAATATATGCCCTTAGAATTTTTAGCATAAAATGGCATTAACGAAAGTCATCGGCCGAGCTCGCCTAAGATATAGCGAGATTAATGGTCGAGGTGTCGATATAAGTCTTGATCGAGATATCAATAGAGATCGCAGTCAAAATATCAACAAAGATCGAAGTCGAGATAAATTATTATTGATAAGACTTGTAACAACTAATTTGTCTGAATATAGTATTAAAAAGAGGAATATTCTAGTGAATATTCCTGGTGCTTGTACTATTAGGGTTTTCTAAGGAAAATGGCCCATATATACAGAAAAAAGAGACAATGATAAGAGCATGCAATATTTTTCTGATAAGAACACTTTTGAGAAGAAGCCTCTCTCTGACAAAAACACACAGGCTACCTTCTTATAAAACTTCTCGTTCATATTATTCCCCATTTGTCCACCAGATCTAAGAATTGTTCATGCGAATCTTGGATCTATTTGTCATTTACCGTTGTCAGGCAGAATATTCACCTTGTCCATCGGGTGAACCATTCTCCTTATTTACATAAATGCTATTTATTGATATTTATTATTAGATATATCTCATATAATGTTTTTGTTGTAAGAATATTTCATATTTATTGTCATCAACTCAGTCTCATCTATCATGAATCCTTATACTTAACATCTAGGGTTATTACCCTTAACTAGATTTAATCCTTCATTATATAAATTTAATAGTTTAATCGAAGATTATATTTCTTGGTCAACAAACCTGAGAAAGATTGCCTCCCGAAAAGAGTCCGGGTCGGTCCAAGCCAGAAATCTAATCTCCAGTAGCACCATGATGGGAAGTGCAGAAATAGTCGCTTTTAGGATAAAAAAAACTTTTATGGAATAAATTATCCTCAGATTACTATTCAACCCCGTGGTAGGTATAAGTTATTTTCTAACTGTTTTTAATCCTGGGATACTTAACCCAAAATTAATAACCCAACAAAGGATAAGACTTTTATCTCAAAATTATTTATGCGTATCCATCATACGAACGACCCCTTGGGGTCTGTTTGGAAAGCCCTGTGTAATTACTAGGGTAGTTGTCACGATTCCAATTTCCCTCCGTAGGATGACGTGATGACGCCTAACCTCTAAAACTAGGTAAGCCTAACATACATGCACAATATAACTGAGATAATGATAAAACTTTTTAATAACTCAACAATTATCATAAAAGAAATTCCGCAACTCAACAAAAAACAAACTCCCCTAAATCCGGTGATATCAATTCACAAGCTCTACAAGAAAGTACTGAACATCCCTATACAATAGTATCTAATAAAGGGAAAGAAAATGATATAGAACTAGATAGAGGGTGACTCCGAAGCCTACGGACGCCGGCATGTATACCTTGAAGTCTCCAAATCTAAACTCTACTCACTGGTGCCTCGGCTGGTAAGAGGTACCTGGATCTGCACAAAAAATGTGCAGAAGCGTAGCATGAGAATACCACAAGGTCAGGTCAAGGCTAACTTCGGTAGAGTAGTGACGAAGTCAAGTCAAGGCCTTACTGGAATAAATAAGAAAGTCAACAGGTGTGTAATGGTGTTATAATGATAAACAATGGGAATGAAACAATGGAGAAATATACCAAGACTAACTACTATGAACTAAGGCGATTAATGTATCACGGAAGAAAACAAGGAATGATATGCCAAGAACAAAGCTACCAAAATACATGTAATGTAATAGAAAAGTATCAACAAGAATCACTATCGGGAGCCTTGCATTTAGTTATTTTTTCCGAAATAGCTTCCTGCGTATTAGCCCAGCTTATCACACCGCGTGGCTTTAAGTAGTTCACCTGCTAGCAACACGTGTATCAAGCCCACTTTATCTCACTGCATCCGTTTCGACCCCCAATCCTTATACCACCGCATGCGTATCAATATCACAACATATCACAAGTCGCACCTCAAGTGCGCAATAACACAACTTGCCAAAGAAGTCAACAATAATAGTGTTTCTACAATAAATAGTCCATGGCTCAACCACAACATGCATAAGAGTCTTAACAATAACAACCGAAAATGAATAACTCAACAAGAATGGTATTTCACAATTACAACTTTACTACAATGTGAATCAGTGCCTTTATAAATCAATACCAATTTCAACAATAAAATATTCCGAGAAATAACAACTTCAAGAAAGGAAATCAATGGTTAAATAATGATAAGGAACAAAGGAAACAATAACTTCAACCTCACACGTAAAGACAATTAACACATAAGAGATAAGACAGGTAGAGCATGTGAAGATAGACTAATGATGATGAATATAACATATTATGGTAACTCAATTAAAGGCATGAAAGGAATCTACATAGCTAAAATCGGTCAATTAACACATTTAGGCCGTGTACACACTCGTTACTTTGTGACATGGCTTCCACATATCACAATTAACACAAAAGAACACCGATCCTAAAGGGTAATACTCCCACATAAAGTTAGGCAATACACTTACCTCAAAACACGCTAACTCAATCCACTAGAAAGTATTTCCCTCGATTATCCAACTCTGAACGGCTCGAGTCTAGCCAAAACAACTTCATACCATAAACATAAACTATAGGAAGCTATACCGAACAATAAAGTTGCAATATTTAAGGAGAAACAAAAAGTCAACTCAATATGTCAACCCCGGGCCCGCGTCTCGGAATCCAACCAATAACACCCAAAACTCATTCAATAACGAGTCCAACCATACAAGAATTACTCAAATCCGACCTCAAATCGCCTTTCCAATTCCCAAATTTTAGTCTAAGAAGTTTCCCAAATTTCCAACTCAAATCACTAATTATATGATGAAATTAACCATGGATTCATGTAATATGATCAAATCCGGATTAGAATTACTTACCCTAATGATTTCCTTGAAAATCCCTTGAAAAATTGCCATAAACCAAGCTTTCAAAGTCCAAAAGATGAAAATAAAATTAAACCCTCGAAGCCCTCTTTTTATGCCCAGCGATTTCGGAAAATCCGTTGTGGGTGCGGTTCCAGCTAAAGTCACGAGTTTCCGCTTCTGCGGACCAAAATAGTGCACCTGCACACACGCACTTGCACAGAGTCCTCCGCTTCGGCAACCCTAGGGCTAGCTAGCCCATCGCGCTTATGCAATGCACTTCTCGCACCAGCGAGTCCGCTCCTGCGGGTAAACGACTGCACCAACGGTCACAACTGACTAAGTCCAATATCGCTTCTGTAGTGCGAGATTCGCTCCTGTGGTGCTGCACCAGCGGTCCAAAGTGCGCAGGTGCAATTATACCAGACACAACAGAGGTTCAGTAATCCATCAAGTCCAAAATTTTTCTGAATTCAATCCGAATCACACCCGGACCCCCTGGGATCGCGTATGAATATACCAACAAATTCTAAAACACATAACAGACTTACTCGAGGCCAAAAATCACATCAAACAACATCAATTCTATGAATCGCAAACCAATTCAAGCCTATTGAAACTATGAACATCTGACTTTCAAAACTACGCCGAATCACACAAAAATAACTCCGATTGACCTCAAATTTTGCACACAAGTCATAAATGACATGAAAGATCTATTCTAACTTTCAGAATCGAAATCCGACCCTGAAATCAATAAATTCAACTCCCGGTCAAACTTCTCAACCTTCCAAACCTTCAAATTTCTAACTTTCGCCAATTCAAACCGAAACTACCTACAGACCTCTAAATCAACATTCAGACACACTCCTAAGTCCAAAATTACCATAAGAGCTATTGGAACTTTCAAAACTCCATTTCGAATTCGTATACACAAAAGTCATACTATGGTCAATTCTTTCAACTTAAACCTCCAACTTAAGGACTATGTGTCCCATTTCACTCTGAAACTCACCTGAAACCAAAACTAAACCCCCACGGTCAACCACATAACCATAATACAACATAGATGAAGCAATATAGGGGATCAAGGCTAAAATACTCAAAACAACCGGCCGAATCATGACATATTCCCCCTCTTAAAACAAATGTACGTACTCGAACGAGTTTAGATACATACTTGAAGTGGTGAAAAGATGAGGAAAATGGCTATGCATATCATGCTCGGTCTCCCAAGTCAACTTCTCGACTAGTTGACCCCTCTACTAAACCTTCACTGAAGCAATGCTCTTCGACCTCAACCTTCGGACCTGCCTATCCAAAATGCCCTCGGTTCCTCAACATAAGACAAATTGTTGTCCAACTGGACCGAGCTGAAATCCAACACATGAGACAGATCACCTGGATACTTTCGGAGCATAGAAAAATGGAATACCACATGGACTGCAGCTAGATTAGGCGGCAATGCATGCTTGTAGTCCACCTCACCAATCCTCTCAAGAATCTCAAAAGGTCTGATTTACCTAAGGCTCAACTTGCCCTTCTTTCCGAACCTCATAACACCCTTCATGGGCGAAACCCGGAGCAAGAACTACTCCCTAACCATGAATACAACATCGTGAACCTTCCGATCCACATAACTCTTCTGTCTCGATTGGGCTGTACGAAGTCGATATCGAATCAATTTAACCTTTTTCAAAGCATCCTGAACCAAGTTAGTACCCAATAGACTAGCCTCACCCGTCTCAAACTAACCCACCAGATACCGACACTGCCTCACATACAAGGCCTCATACGGAGCCATCTGAATGCTCGATTGGTTGATGTTGTTGTAGACAAACTCTGCAAGCAGCAAGAACTGATCCCAAGAACCGCCGAACTCCATGACATAAGTACAGAATATATCCTCTAATATCTTAATAGTTCACTCAGACTGTCCGTCTGTCTGAGGGTGGAATACTGTACTCAACTCAACCCATGCGCCTAACTCACATTGCACGGCCTTCCAGAATTATGATGTAAACTGCGTATCCCGGTCAGAGATGATGGGTACCGGTACGCCATGAAGTCAGACAATATAGCTAATATAGACCTGAGCCAGCTACTCTGAAGAATAATCAGTCACCAAAATGGGCTGACTTGGTCAACCTATCCACAATCACCCATACTGCATCAAACTTCTTCTGAGCCCGTGGGAGCCCAACAACAAAATTCATGGTAACTTGCTCTCATTTTCACTTGGGAATCTCAAGCTTCTGAAGCAACCCACTTGGCGGGTGATGCTCATACTTCACCTACTAACAATTTAAGCACTGAGCTACACACCCCACTATGTCTTTCTTCATTCTCCTCCACCAATAGTGATGCCGCAGGTCTTGATACATATTAGTGGCACCCGTATTAATGGAGTACCGCGAACTATGGGCCTCCTGAAGAATCAACTCACGCAAACCACATACGTTGGGCACACATAGCCGGGCTTGCATTCGTAACACACAGTCATCCCCAATAGTGACCTCTTTAGCATCTTGATGCTGAACCGTGTCCTTGGGAACAAATAGATGGGGTCGTCATACTGACGCTCTCTGATACAATCATATAGAGAAGAACGAGAAACCACTCAAGCCAAAACTCGACTCGGCTCCAAAACATCCAATCTGACAAAGTGGTTGGCCAAGGCCTGAACATCCAATGCTAATGGCCTCTCCACTCCGGTAGATATGCTAATTTGCCCAAGCTCTCTGCCTTTTGACTCAAGGCATCGACCAACACATTGGACTTCCCGGGATGATATAGAATGGTGATATCATTGTTCTTAAGCAACTCTAACCATCTCTGCTACCGCAAGTTAAGATACTTCTGTTTGAATAGAAGCTGTAGACTCCGGTGGTTGGTATAGACCTCATAAGGGACACCATACAAGTAGTATTGTCAAATCTTCAAGGCATGAACAATAGTTTCTAACTCAAGGTCGTGCACATGATAATTCTTCTCATGTACCTTGAGTTGTCTATACGCGTGGGCAATCACCCTACTGTCTTGCATCAACACAGCACCGAGGCCAACACGTGACGTATCACAGTACACAGTGTAAGACCCCAAGCCCGTAGGCAACACCAACATTGGGGCTGAAGTAAAAAAAATCTTGATCTTTTGAAAGATCTCCTCACACTCCTCAGTCCATATGAATGGAGCACCCTTCTGGGTCAATCTGGTCGTAAGAGCAGTAATAGATGAGAAACCCTCTACAAAATGACGGTAATACCCTGCCAAACCAACAAAACTCTAGATATGAGTAGTTGAAGATGGTCTGGGCCAACTCTGCACTGCTTCAATATTCTTTGAATCTATCTTGATCCCCTCACTCGACACTACATGACCCAAAAACGCCACTGAATCAAGACAGAATTCACACTTTGAAAATTTTGCATACAACTTCTTTTCCCTCAAGGTCTGGAGCACGATCCTCATGTGCTTCTCATGATCCTTCCGGCTTCGAGAGTACACCAAGATAGCATCAATAAATACAATGACGAATGAGACAAGATATGGCTGAAATACACTGTTCATGAAGTGCATGAATGTTGCTGGGGCGTTGGTCAGCCCAAATGACATCACAAGGAACTCGTAATGACCATACCGAGTCCTAGAAGTAGTCTTTGAAATATCTGGATCCCGAATATTCAACTGATAATAGCATGACCACAAATCAATCGTTGAGAACACTCTGTTACCTTGTAGCTGATCAAATAAGTCATTAGTGCGTGGCAATGGATACCTGTTCTTCATTGTAACCCTTCAACTACCGATAATCAATACATATGCGCATAGACCCATCCTTCTTCTTTACAAACAAGGCCAGAGCACCCCAAGGTGACACACTAGGCCGAATGAAGCCCTTATCAAGAAACTCTTTCAACTGCTCCTTTAACTCCTTCGCTGAGTGCCCGACAACAAATCAATTCCAAAATCGATATCCCTATCGGCCGGCATGCCCAGAAGATCTGCCGAAATACATCTGGATAGTCCCTACCAACCGGAACGGAATCAACGGTAGGAGTTTCAACACTCACGTCTCTCACAAAGGCTAGATATGCCTCACACCCCTTCCCAACCATTCGTTGTGGCTTGAGGAAGCACAAATTCAGCATCAACTTGGCAAGTTTAATTGAGAATAAATTCATTTCATTCTTTTTTATTTCTCCATTATTTGTATTGCGAGTATTCATTATAAATTGACTAATTTCATGATGCATGTCATCCTATCGTAATCGTCTTCATTGGGATTGAGACCATCAATGTGCAAGCAAGCTCACATAAGGCATATCCATGTATACGTTTTCTAAGAGTTTATATGACGCTAGAAATATAAATAGCTTAGATTAGTAAATTTTTTAAAATTTTTAAGGATTATTATGTTGCATTTTTTTTAAAGGGTGTGAATAGGAAATGGAAAATGCAACTTATGAATTGCACCTATCCATATCACCCTTCCTTTATTTATAAATTTAGAGGCTTGGCCTCATTTTGGAGACATGAAAAATCTAAAATCATCTCCCCTCTTTTCTACATTGTTGCATTATTTTCTAAATAAACATAAGTGTCAAGTGTGATTTTACTCCATTTGTTGAGTTCGTTGAAGTTCTGTGATTTGAAGTGCCGCTATCACAGAATAAAGTCAAACAACAAAAATAAAGTTATTGCGAATGATTTTGGCACAATGTGACTGGTTTTTATCACAACAAAATAGGGAGTCAGATCGGCGTACCTTATGAATTCGGTGTGAATTGCACTATTTTAGAATTGATTTGTCCCAAATAGGACAACGAAATCTGCTTATCAAGTTGTGAGTTTGAATAATTATGTGGTCTTGTACATTGTTCATTATTGTGAGTTTGAAAACTAATAGAAGTTTCTTCAAATTGGAACTCAACTTTTAGGTTTGCCAAGCATGACCGCATCAAGTGGTGTGATCAAGCCAATGGAATTTTGAATGGAAGCTATGACCGTCACATAACTTCTCCGGTGAATGTGTTTTCGTCCGATGATACAAACAAATATTCAACAAATTTGGATATTATTTTCTTGACCCGATTTAACATATGAAAATAATTATCGTATGTCATACAGAGTGAAACTATGATCTTTGCCAAAGAAAAATGAAGCGAATATAGGTGGTAGAAAGTAAAGTGGAGGAATTCCTGATTGCAGACCACGATTAATTTATATATCGATAAAAATCGGGTTCTACTTTCTTTACTCTACTCTTTTTCAATTAATCTTCTATCCTATGTGATTTATGAAATTTAATTTTGTAAATGTTAGGGTAGATGTTTATTATGTAATGATCTCAAATATATCTTATTTGCATGTTGGGATTAAGAATAACATATTGTTGAAGGAAAATTGTTGTTCTTCTTACCAAATAAAATTGATTTGTTGGTATACAGTTGGTTAGTATGCATGAAATTATATTTCAAGGTCGTAATACATGAATTAGGCTTACAATAATACTTGAAATATCTTGAGATCATGAATATAATATATGCAAAGATGAACATATATGTGTTTGATTAGAGAAAGAGATCAATCTGTTTAAAGTGTTATAATGGTTTAGTTGAAAAACCATTTGGAAAGGGAATTAAAATTCTCGTGATTTTCTACACCCGTTATAGAGAATAAAATCTTCGTGATTTTCTATTCCTACTTCGAGATCAAAATCTGCGTAATTTTTTACTCGTTCGTTGAGATTAAAGTCTTCGAGACTTTCTACTCATTTGTCGGAAATTAAAGTGTAAGTGACTTTATACTCGTTTTGGAGATTAAAATCTTAATAATTTTCTACTCCAATTTATTATTCGGTTTGAAGATTAAAAATTTCACCGTTTATTAAATTTGATTATGTCACATATTATTCGGTTTGAAGATTAAAAACTTCATTGTTTATTAGATCTAGTTGTATGGATGTTACTCGATTTGAAAATTAAAAACTTCAACGTTTATTAATTCTGAATATGTCAGATTGGTTAGAAGATTAAAAACATCGCCATTTATTAATTCTGGCTCTATCGTGATACAAACAACAATTCTTGTGGTTGGCTCAACAACATAATATGGGCGTCGAACTTGAATCTACTTTTGAAAAAATATGTTTGGAATATGAAATTATTCATCAAACGACCGCCCCTTAGTCACCGCAATCTAGTGGAATTGCGGAAAGAAAGAATAGAACGTCAAAGGAGACGATGAATGCCTAGTTGATAAGTTCTGGTTTACCTAAAAACTTGTGGGGGGAAGTTATGCTTATAGCTAACCGGATACTCATTCGCGTTCTTGTTGCATTTTTTCTTTAAAGGGTGTGGATGAGAAATGGAAGAGACACTTTTTGGATTGACCCTCTCCATATCACCCTTCCTTTGTCTATAAATTTAGAGGCTTGACCTCATTTTTTAGATATGGAAAATCTGAAAACTTCTCCCATTCTTTCTATATTATTGCATTATTTTTCAAATAAATATAAGTGTCAAGTGTGATTTACTCTGTTTGTTGAGTTCATTGAAGTTCTGTGATTTGTAGTGCCACTATCACATAATAGTTATTCCGTTCTATCCTGGAAGGAATTAATCCATAACCTTGGACAACAGCGAGGGGATTAAATTCCTTAAGGACACACTGTGAATTCAGTAGACTCGAAATTATTTTACGTTTTATTTGTTGAACTAACGTTTTATTTGCTTCTCTAATTTTCTGAATTTGGATACAATAATACCAACAATCTTAAGAAATTTACTTATTGTTGAGATCCGATGCATGATAGAGAGGAGTTGAAGTGAAATCTTCTATCTAATATGGAGAAAGAAATACATGCATGGAATCTTTCAGATGCCACACAAAGATTAACAACAAACACGTCGGCCAAATAGATCTTTGGGCCGTCCAAATGCTTCAAGAAAATGTTTAGTAACTGGTTTTGTATTATCAATAACGACAAAAGTGGGACTGGCAGTATGACTTCTTTTCTTAAGACTATGAAGGCATTAGAAGGATTACCCCACTGCCACCATTATGTCAAGACAAACAAATGTTGATATATGGATGAAGAATTCTGTCATGGAAATTCTTGAATCTTGAAGCACAAATAGAGAGCAAAGTGGATAAATTCTTAGATTCCAGTAGTATGCCTCTAAAAGGTCGCACCATATGGTCAAACTATGGTTTTGATATCTTTTAGTGATCTGATTTATGCCAATAAGTAGCAATCCACAATGAAATTATAAGTTGGAAGGTATCATCATCGATCGATAATGGCATGAGTAAAGGCGTCGTTTCAAAATTGAAATGACAAAACTTAAGGTTTTTTCAGTTGTCAATTATTGAACTTTGCCTCGCCGCGGAAAATTGGAACGTTGTATGGACTCAAACGGTTCATGTTTGAACTTTAACCACTTTGGACTTTGTCACAAACTTCCAGTAATATGCGTTTACAAGGAAGACAAAATTTAAGAGAAAGTGACAACAAAATCGGGTTCTATTTTCTTAACTTCATACTCTATATATATTTATCCGTTGTGGTTTTTGTGAAATCAAATTTCATAATTGTTAGGACAGATGTTTATTATGTGATGATCTCATGTATAAAGGTTATATGCATGATTGAGAATAACATGTAAAGGTTAATTTTGTTATTCTTTTAAATTATTTTGTTGATATAGAATTTGGCAACATGCATAAAATAATGTGAAAGAATATTTTCAATATCTGTAAGATGTGAATAAGGCTTACACTAATACTTAAAAATATTTTTGAGATCATGAATATAATATATGTAAAAATATTACATATGTTTGTTTGATAAGGAAATATATCAAACTGTTGAAATGTTTAGGGGTTATAATGGTTTAGTTGGAAAGCCATTTGAAAAGAAAATTAAAATACTTATGATTTTCTACCCCTGTTTTGGAGAAAATTAAAATTATCGTGATTTTTCACTCCCGTTATGGAGAATAAAAATCTTCATGATTTTCTACTCCTGCTTTGAGATTAAACTCTGCGTAATTTTCTGCTCGATCATTGATTTTAATGTCATTGTGACTTTCTATTCATTGATGCGGATTAAAGTCTAAGCGACTTTCTACTCGTTTTGGAGATTAAAATTTTTGTAATTTTCTACTCCAATTTATTATTCGGTTTGAAGATTAAAAAGTTTTACCGTTTATTAAATCTGGAATCAGATATTTCTCGGTTAGAAGATTAAGAACTTCACCGTTTATTAATTCTGAATGTGTCAAATTGGTTTAAAGATTAAAATTTTTATCATTTATTAATTCTGACTTTGTCATGCCCCACCAAATTGTTCATGTGGTTAGCTCTACAAAGTAAGGGGTCGAATATGAATTTCCTTTTGAAGAAATGTGTTTGGAATATGAAATTATTCACCAAACGATCGCCCCTTAGTCACCACAATCTAATAAAATTGCGGAAAGAAAGAATAGAATGTCAAAGGAGATGATGAATGCCTAGTTGATAAGTTCTGATTTACCCAAAACTTGTGGAAGGGAAGCTATACTTACAGTTAATCGAATATTCAATCGAGTTCCCCATAGCAAAACGCAATCTATTCAATATGAAAAAAAGGAAAGGAAGAAAATCCAACTTAAAATAGTTTAAAGTGTTGGGTGCTTAGCTAAAGTGCAAGTTTCTAAACCCAAAAGGGTAAAGATCGGACCAAAAATTATTGATTGCGCTTTCATAGGATATGCAAAAAATAGTAAGGCATATCATTTTCTGGTCCATAAGTCAGAAAATCCCGATATTCATATTAATACGGTAATCGAATTAGATAATATTGAATTCTTTGAGAATATTTATCCGTATAAAAAGGGATATGAGTCGTTTAGTGAAAAATCTAACTGACCTCAGGAAGAATTAAAGGGAAGTACACTTAATGAGGTAAATCCAAGACGTAGTAAACACTACTTCCTTTGGACTAGATTTTCTAACATTGTTTTTGAAAAATGAGCCTCAAATATTTAAAGAAGCAATGTCTTGCTCGAAAATACAATATTGAAAAGAGGCAGTCAATAGTAAGATAGAATCCATATTAAGTAATCATACTTGGGGAAATGATTGATCTTCCTCCAGGAAATAAACCTTTGGATTCTAAATGGATTTTCATAAGGAAAATAAAAGTTGATGGTACTATTGACAAATAGTAGGCAAGATTAGTTACCAAATGATTTAGACAATGAGAATGTCTTGACTATTTTGACATACACTCGTCGGTTACAAGTATTGCGTACATAAGAATGTTAGTAGCATTGGCTACAATATATGATCTTGAAATCCATCAAATGGATGTGAAAACACCCTTTTTAAATTGTTATTTGGAGGAAGAAATTCACATGGAACAACCAATGATTTGTGGTTCCTGAAAAGTAAAAGAAGGTGTGCGGACGTGTTAAGTCTCTTTTTGGACTAAAACAAGCACCCAAAAAATGACATATGAAATTTGACCATACAATGGTATCAAATGGTTTTGAATATTAATGAATAGAAGAAAAGGCACATGAAATATTTGGAATGTGGGGGACGTTGAGCTTATGCATGACACAAGCGAGTGTTAGACGTAATGTCTAAATGATATAATTTTTGAACCACACCAATCCTTAGTGGATATTGATATGATAGTCAGTGAATTCATTACTTGTTCAGTCTTAGTAATGACTAGTGATAAAACTACAAATTTAAAAGTTGTTTACGTGCTTTTCTCTAAATGATTTGTTCTTTCTTGAACATTTATAATGTTTAGCTCTTTTATGAAATGGTGTCACTTGGAAGGTTGTGACTTTTCATGAAAAGTGTGTTTACATGTTTTGTATAAACATGACCGTTCATGAACAAATGTATTAATACGTTGGTCTATAATGAGGTGAACCAGCCGATGAATAAGACCAAAATACATTCCAAGTTGGATTTGTTTCATGAATGAAGGTGTTATAATTTGCATATCATGTAAACACATGAATAAATAGCATACAAATGCTTGTAAATGTCGGAATGATTGCGAAATATTTTATATATTAAAAGGTTGTGGCCACAACTGATGCCAATCAATCCAACTGTTGTTATAATATACTATTACTACATTAAGTGTAGTCAATAATCTGATATGCAATCGAAAGTCGAGACGTATTAGTATATGACATAAGAAAGTTTGCATTAAACTTTCATGGCAATAAAACGAGTTTTGAAGTATTTTAAATATACTCCAAATTATGTTTCGCACTACAATAAGTATCCCACAATAATAGAGGGGTATAGTGATACAAATTAGATCAGCGATTCAATCGATTCTAAACAGACGGTGGAGGAGCGATGTCTTAAAAATCGTCTAAACAAATGTGCATTAACCGCTCTATAGTGGAGGATGAGCTTATAGCCTTAGACAAGGCCGGTGAAGAAGTTGAATGGCTCCTAAATTTTCTTGAATAAATTCCATCTTAGACCAAAATATTATCACCTATACGCATACATTGTGATGGTCAAACGGAAATAGGAAGGGCTGGGAGCATTATGAATAACGAAAAATCTTGTCAAAAATGACGAAGATATAAAACCGTTTTTTAGGAAACTACTCTAAGGAAATTATTATTTTTGAACACAGTAATACCAACAGTTCTCCATAGCAAGACACAATCTATTCCATATGAAAAATGGAAAGGAAGAAAACTCAACTTGAAATATCTCCAAGTGGGGGGGGGGGGTATTTGGGTAAAGTGCAAGTTCTTAAACTCAAATGGATAAAAATCGGATCGAAAACCGTTGATTCTGTTTTCATAAGATATGCAACAAATAGTAAGGCATATCGTTTTCATAAATCAGAAAATTCCGATATTAATATTAATACGGTAATCGAATTAGATAATGTTGAAATTTTTTGAGAATATTTATCCATATCAAAAGGAATATGAGTCGTCTAATGAAATATTGAAGCGAACTCGGGAAGAAACAAAGGAAAGTACGTTGAATAAGGAAAATCCAAGACATAGTAAACGTCAAAGGATAGCTACTTCTTTTGGACCAGATTTTCTGACATTCTTGTTGAAAAATGAGCCTCAACATTGTCTTCCTCGGAAGCACAATATTGAAAAGAGGCAGTTAATAGTGAGATAGAATCCATATTAAGTAATCATACTTGAGAATTGGTTGATCTTCCTCCAGGAAATAAACATTTGCATTTTAAGTGGTTTTTCAAAAGGGAAATGAAAGCTGATGATACTATTGACAGCTATAAGGTAATATTAGTTGTCAAATAATTTAAACAACGATAAGGTATTGATTAATTTGACACATACTCGCCGGTAACGAGGATTACATCTACTCGGGTGTTAATACTGTTAGCCGCCGTGTATGGCCTTGAAATCCATTAGATGGGCATAAAGACAACCTTCTTAAATGGTTTGGAGGAAGAAATTTGTATGGAACAACCTGAAGGGTTCGTAGTTCTCGAAAAAGAAAAGAAGGTGTCGACTTGTTAAGTCACTTTACAGACTAAAACAAGCACCCAAACAATGACATGTGAGATTTGACAAAATAATATTTTGTCAAATGGTTTGAAAATTAATGAGTGTAAACAAATGTGTTTATGTTAAGAATACTCCAAATCATATAGCCATTATTTGATTATATATGGATGATATGTTGATGAAATATTTAAAATGTGGGGTCTTTTAGTTTATGCATGACAAAAGCTAATATTAGGCTTGATGTCTATATTATTTAGAAGAATTAAATGATATATTTTTTGGACCCCACAAATCTTTAGTGGATATTGATATGTTAGTCGGTGAATTCATCAGTTGTTCAGCCTTAGTAAAGACTAGTTGATGAAACTACTAATTCGGAAGTTGGTCATGTGCCTTTCTCGAAATATTATTTTCTTTCTTGAAAATTTGTATTGTTTAGTTCTTTTATGAAATGATGTCACTTCAAAGGTTGTGACTTTTCATAGAAAGATACGCCTGTACGTGTTTGTATGGACATGATCGTTCATAAACAAATTGTATTAATACGTTGGTCTATAATGAGGTGAACCAACCGATGAACATGACCAAAATCTATTCCAAGTTAGATTTGTTTCATGAATAAAGATACTATAATATGCATATCATATAGACGTATGGATAAATATCATACAGTTGCTTGAAAATGGCGGAGTGATTGCGAAATGTATTTTATATTAAAAGGTTGCGGCCACAACTGATGCAAATCATTCCAGCTATTGTTATAATATACTATTGCTACATTAAGTGTAGTCAATAATCTGATTTGCAATTGAAAGTTGAGACTTATTAGTCTACGACATAAGAAAGTTCGCATTGAACTTTCATGACAATGAAATGAGTCTTGAAATATACTCAAAAATTATACTTTGAACTACAATAAGTATCCCGCGATGATAGAGGGGTATCGTGATGCAAATTAGATCACCGGTTCAACCGATTCTAAACAGTCGGTGGAGGAGAGATGTCTGGGAAATTATCCAAAAAAACATGTATTGACTGCTCTACAGTGGAGGCTGAGTTTATAGCCTTAGACAAGACCGGTGAGGAAGTTGAATGGCTCCTAAAATTTTCTTAAAGATATTTTATTTTGGCCCATATCGTTGGCACACGTATGCTATATTGCGATAGTCAAGCAGCAATAGGTAGGGCTAGGAGCATTATGTATAACAACAAATCTCGTCATATACGACGAAGGCATAAAACCGTTAGGCAACTGCTCTCTAGGGGAATTATCAATATTGACTACGTGAAGTCAAGTGATAATGTGTTGGATCCACTTACAAAAGGCCTAACTAGAGAGGTAGTTGAGAGATCATCAACGGGAATGAGACTATGGACAAGGACAAGTCATTTGTGGCGGTAACTCTACCTAGAAGACTAGAGATCCCAAGATCTAGGTTCAAGGAGATCAAACAAAATCATTAATGATGGTTCAACATTGTCAAATAAATTTTTTTTTTTTTGGTCCATTCTCGTGATAAGACAATGTTCAGTACCAAGGATAAAGCGTTAAGGATTTTTAATGGTTTCTAAGTTTGATACGGGGTATATCAAATAGTGTATCTATGGGATAACACATTTAGGAATCACCTATGTAAGTGTGAAGTGTAAGTCGCTTCAAGGAGAATTCTGTAAGGCCAGTTCTCTACGCACTTATGAACCAGGTGGTGTTCATGGCTGAAACGAACACAACAATGAGAACCAAAGACGGTTAAGAGTTGATTGTGTGACTTATACTTGTCTAGGTATACACCAAAGTTCGACGGCTCAAAGATATCAAATCTACCGATTGACCAAGTATATCCGACATAAATTCACTACAGAAAGTTCAAAGGAAAACCTACTTATCCAGATGCGATTAATCCTTACTTGCGAATGAAACAGTATTTTCATTCATGTTTTTATACATATGTCCATTCCCCATTCATGTGGGGGATTGCTGCATTTTTTTCTTTAAAGGGTGTGAATGGAAAATGGAAGAGGCACCTTTTGGATGGCAACTCTCCATATCATCCTTCCTTCGTCTATAAATTTAGAGGCTTGGCCTATTTTTTTAGACATAAAAAATCTAAAATCATCTCACCTCTTTTCTACATTGTTGCATTATTTTCTAAATAAACATAAGTGTCAAGTGTGATTTTGCTCCGTTTGTTGAGTTCGCTGAAGTTCTGTGATTTTAAGTGCCGCTATCATAGAATAGTTATTCCGTTCTATCCTGAGAGGAATTAATCGGTATGCCTTGGGCAACAGTGAGGAGATTAAATTCCTTAAGGACACACAAGAAACTTTGGGCTCGGAATTATTTTCGCATTTTCTGTTCTAAGTTCTATTTTTTCTATTTTCTATTTTCGGACACAAATTACTAACTGGAACGACCCAGCCGGTCATTCCGAGAGTTTAGCCCTGTCTTTCCCATTTTTGTTTCATTCTTGCATGGTTCAACTCTTTTGTGTTGCGTTGAGTTAATTGGTTTGGGTTCGGAGTGGTTGTGATGAGAAATGAGACACTTAGTCTCTTAGGTTGGTGATTTAGATGGAAAAGTCAACCAGAAGTTGACTTATAGGTAAATAATCTCAGAATGTGGTTTTTATGGCTCAGATAGCTTCATTAGGTGATTCAGGACTTAGAAGTGTGTTCGGAATGTCATTCGGAGGTCTGGAGTAGGATTACGTTTGAATTGGCTAAATTAGATTTTTGGCGACATCCGGTCGGCAGTGGAAAATTAACTATCAGGGTCAGAATGGAATTCTAAAAGTTGGAGAAGATTCGTAGGGTCATTTGGGATGTGTATGAAAATTTTTAGGTCATCCGGACGTGGTTTGGGTGGTTTCGGCATCGTTGGCGAATTTCGGAAGTTTAGGAATCCTTAGGCTTGAATTTGGGTTTGATTTGGTGTTTTGGTGTTATTTTGGGTGCTCCTAGGGTTCGACTAAGTTCGGGTGATCATTTATGACTTGTGGGTACCATTGGTTGAGGTCCCGAGGGCCTCGGGATGAGTTCGAATGATTGACGGGGAAGTTTTTGGCCTTAGAGTGTTGCTGGTGTGAATTGTTCTGTGATTCCACAGATGCGGAGGGGTGGTCGCAGGTGCGGTAACCGCAGGTGCGAATTGGGCATCACATGAGCGGAAATTGGCCATGAGGTGAAAAAACTGCAGACGTGGTGATTTGGACGCATCTGCGAGGCTGCAGGTGCGGTTCCTGGGGCGCAGATGCGGTCCTGGGCGCTAAAGTGGAAACCGCAGGTGCGGTTAAGTGGACCGCAGAAGAGGTCACGCAGGTGCGATTTAGCTGGGCAGAGCATATAAATAGTAGCCTTCGCGAATTTTGGATTATTTTATCAAAGGCTTCATACGGGTTCGAGCTTGTGGGAGCGATTTAAAGAGGGAAATCAAGGGAACTTCGTGGAGGTAAGATTTTAGACGTAAAACTCATTTCTATGGTGTTATTTGACTGATTAGAGGTGAAATTTATGACTAAATTTGGGGGTTTTAGGTCTTGAGAATTGGAGACTTAAATTAAGGGGTCGTTTGTGGTTGGATTTTGATGTATTTGGTATGTATGGACTCGTGAGAGTGTAAGGATTCTAGTTTTATGATTTTTATTGGAATCCGAGACGTGGGCTCGGGGTTCGGGTTTGGCCAATATCAGGATGTTTTAATGTAAATTGGATATTTTCGAGTGGGCATTGTCTCTTTAGCATATTTTGATGATATGAATCTGTTTTGAATAGATTCGGAGCGCGTTAAGGATGAGTCGAGGGGAAAAAGCATCGCAGAGTAGTTTTTCATCCGGTTTGAGGTAAGTAACGATTGTAAATCTAGATCTGAGGGTATGAAACTCCGGTATTTCGTATTGTTTTGATAAATGAGGTGACACGCATGCTAGGTGTCATGCCCCCCTTTTTCCTCTCCTTTCAGATTGGTCAGAGTTTTTGATATTATTGGGACAACTCATTTCCTTTTGGGAAAAGGGAGTATAATGAGTTTGAAGAGTCGCCACCTAACGAATTAAGGAGTGTTAGGGCACCTACTACGGGTCATTTATAACATTAATTGTACAGCCAGAGATTGGGTAAGGGCTTGAAATTACTTCAAGGGGAAGGTGTTAGGCACCCCTCAACGTCCACAACTGTGGGTCCGGCCCAACCTATTTTCTGAATTATTCAAGTAGCAAGTAGATAATCTAAGCACACATATGTAAAGAAATAAAGGTCTTAACAGATTAGCAGTCTAAGCACACATATGTAAAGGATAAGGGAGGTCCTAAGATGTTTATCCTATAGGATCAAATTTGTGCAATGCTAGGTAATCACTTCTCAATGAGAGGCTACACGTTGCATTAGCGCACAGGTCATCATATCCTTTTTTACCCATTCTCCCACCTCTTGGCGGTTATTAAGCGGGTTTTATTTAACGAGCTCTAAGTGTGCTGTTACCCGTCTCTTCCTTGTGATCCTGGAGGAGTTTAGGACCTCTAAGTCTGGGCAGTTTTAGACAACCCCTAAGGTGTTTAAAAGGGAAAATTATAGACGACAAGCAAGAACAAGTAGGACTAGCAGATAAGTGACAGAAGCAGTTAAAAAGCTCAGATTCCCCTCCACATGTAATGCAAATAAACAACACGTCTCAAACACAGACAAAGGTAGTTTTTATTAGAAAAAGGATCCTAAGACAGGATATCTAAGTGACCTCAATGCACAGGGATATGCATTATTGTTTCCTAAACTCAACGACAGGGTCCTAATCAGTTTGCTTACTGATTTTTAAACATGTGAGCCTTTAAGCAGTAAACACAATCAAAGCAGTTTCCAATTTTATAGCAACTAATTACCTAAGGCTTGCCTAGGCGTGGGACTGTATGCGATCACAATTAGAGGAGATGTTTAACAGTTTAGAAGTTGTTTTAACCTACAACATGCTGCTCTAGGTGACGAAGACTTAAAGAGGGAATTTGTACCCGTTTTTATTCAGAAGTATAACATCTATATGAGAGACGATTTTTATACCTTTTCATTGTCAGTTGCTTATCTTAGTTAAAAACTAGGCGTACTGAAGCGAATGCAAACAAAATTCCTAGAACATGATTTCTAAATGCACACAAGAGTGACAATTTTATGTTGAAGTTATTTATTGACCTAGGAGCAGGATCTCTAAGTGATGAACTAATACAATGTTAAAACACATGGATTAATGACATGTGATATGCTGAAGCAGTAAATGTGCAGTGTTAAGAACAGGATATCTAATGCAATGTTTAACATGATTTGGATGAACACATTGGTCCTAGGACATGGAGTCTAATGCAAATAAACAGAAAGTAAAGCCTAAAGCATGCTTTCTATCCAATAATATCAACATGATCATACAACTACCCTTCCCATTTTCACTAGCCACCCCGGTATCTTTTTACAAATAATTAATGGCTGAATAAATTACATAAGTATCTCGGGCAGTGATCACACCTAGACTTTCCATAATAGGGATTGAGTAAGTGCAGTGTGGAATATCCAGCCCTAGTGTGCTAGAGTTCCAAGGTTTCCCAAAAGGATCCCAAGGCAGTACACACACTGGAGGGGCAGAACCTAGGGACTTAGGAGTGAAGTGAGAATGCTTGACATAGTTTTGAAAAAGTTTTGATATGAAAACAATGTTGAAAAAGACTCAATTAAGTAAAGAGGTTTTATGAAAAGTAGGAATTTGATTAGTAGTAAAACAGTTTTTTGAAAAAACAGTGTGAACTTATGGGAAATCAGCAAACAGTTTAAATAGTCCCATTCAAACATACATTTAACTTCGGGATTGTGGGTATTGGGCACACATGGAACATATTAGCCTAACAACAGGAGCACATAAGCCTTTTCAAGAGTTTTTATAGGATTAATGAATTAATCACAGCTAATAGTGCAAACATAAGGCATGGATCACAAAACAGACATGTGGAAACATATTATTCTGGACAATAAGTATAGAACCAGAATTACTTGGGGGTATTAGATCATTTACAAAAGCATGTTAACACTAGAATCTGAGCAAGCAGATAAGCAAACAAACAAACATGCTGGCATACAAGGAACAAAATCAAGTTGAAACATGTTAGAGGAAGGCAGTATGCTAATCATAAATTGAACAGGACAAGACTCATAAATTCTAAGTGAAACAAATATCTAAGCGTGCTAGCTACATATTGAATAGCCAAATAGTAAATAAGAACAGAACTGGGAATCAGTGAACTAAAGCAGTAACAGAACACACAGGGTTTGGAACTTGAATTGAATCAGAACATACCAGTTAAGGAGAGTAGAAAAAAAATGTAGAGCAATGTAATGAAATAACTAGCCTTCGCTTACAGCCGGTTAGGTCAATAAAAGTAGCAAATAACAAGAAAGAACAGAAAGCTTTTAAGTGTAAGAGAGAATTGCTGAACTAGTGTTTGTGTCTGTAGTGAGAATAGAAGAGAGTATATATAATAGTTGAGAGCTAGGTAAATAAGGTAAAAAATCAATTATCCAGTAATTAGGTACAATCAATTAAGAATAAAATTATTAAGGTCTTCCCTTAATTAAGGGAGTAGTTCATCAACGGTAAAGAACAAAAAACAAATAAGGAAAGAAATCGAATAACTTAGGTATGGGGTAGGCAATTAAGGGTAAATACACAAAGGGTTCAATTAAGAAAATAAATAGTAAGAATCAATAAATAACACAGTCAATCACATAATAAGGTAAGAGATAATTTAAAGGTTGTGAAAATAGGGAAAATAACCGGAAATCAGCATATAAATATCATCACAGTGAATCAGGGAATCAAAAAATTGAAATAGTACTGATTTTAAGGGAAATACCATAAGCTTCCATGAATAAGCATACAAGTCAAGTATAAACAGAAAGAATCAAATCTGAAACCCTAATAGGAAATATTAGGGTAAAATCACAACACATTCAAATTAAATGAAGCATTATTCATGAGAGTCAAACACATAGCAGAATCATATAGCAAATAAACAAGGACGAACTTCACACTCCAAACAGAGCGCAAAAATTAGGGGTTTCAACATGAACTGGTTAGGGTTGAGAAGAAACTCAACATAATCGATTAAAACACATAAGAATCAGAAAATAAGCACTTAAAAATCAGAAATCATTTTGAAGAAAAGGTTTTCAGAAAACCTAGATAGGAAAAAATGAAAAGACGCTTTGAAAACCAGAATGTTTCTCATAAAAACAAGTAAAAACAGTTCGATCCTTCTTAGATCTGGACAGATCTAAAAAGTTTAAGAGACGAGATTAGGGTTTCGAGGAAATAACCTAGAGATGAAAATAACGGCTTAGAAACCATAGGTTTATCCAAAAAATAGGAAGATCTTACTGGAATCGAGTCATGGCGGCCTGAGACAAGCAAGAACATGCCAAAGGTGTGAGTGGACTGATCCCTGGTCCCTTGAGGACCTCAAAGATAGCAAAACCCCGGTGTAGGAGAGCCGTTAGGGCTTGAGGATGGTGATAATCCACCATAGTCGACGACAGGTAAGCAACGGCGAGGGGGGAATTAGGGTTAGGGAAGAGAGGATTTAGAGAGGAGGGTGAAGGGTGATGACGGAGTGTGAGAGGAGTTTGTGAGGGGGTCGTTTAGATTAAATTAGGAAAGAATTAATCCGTGCCGTTGATAAAAAATGATCAACAACCAAGATTCATCAAGAACTGGGTTGGTTTTGGTTAGGTTTTGGTCCTGGGTGTATTGGGCTAATTAGTTAGGCATTTGGGCTGGTTATATAGGCTATAATTGAAATAAAATAGGGTCATTTGTTAAATACCCAAGTAAGTTAATTAAACTAATTTGTAAAATAATCACTAATTATAAAAATTGAATTTCATGCATAGATATGTTTTAAAAATGGTTATTTAACATTTAAAAATATAAAAGACTAATTTCTGGTAAAAATGATACGGAATTATATACATGGGCTATAATTGTAAAGTTATTGTAATTGTAGCCAAAAGTACCAAATTGGCTATTTATGAAATAATTTGGACTTAATAAGATCATAAATAATAAATTAAATCAAGAAATGTCTTTGAAATTATTTGTGATGCAATTTTGTAATTATTTATTAGAAAATGAATGTTGGACAAATTAATAAAAATGTAGAAAAAATTGTGAAAAAATACCAATTGATGCTAATGTATGATTTTGAAGGTATATACGCAATGTAAAATTATTTTAGAAAAAACTGGGTATCAACATCTGCCCCTCTTTACCTGGAAAGGATGAAAGAGTTGTCGGGTAAAACTATGATGACCAATTTTGACCGAGCGAAACGATTTGAGAGATTTAGGCTGCACTCTTGCTTCTGAGTTGCCTACATATCCCTGGTTTTACCGGAATTAGGCCGTTTGTAGTTCTGGATTCATCAGTGGAATATACCGATGAAGTCATCGCAAGAACGGACACAAAGTTTCGGGATAGGCCTAAGAATAATTTTATGGGAGAAGTCAGGTTTGAGATAGTCGAAGGGCTCGGAGCAGGATTGCTCCTATTGGGATAGCAGTTGCTTACCGGGTCACCTAAAAATAAAGATACTACAAGCATATATTGTGCGGAAATTTAAACATGATGCAGGTTCCCTTTGGACTATGAAAGTCGTCTTCGGATGGTTAGGGATGACGTCCTTAGATCATGATGTCCTGGGTCATGAATTGTTTGGTGAGAGAATCGCAGGCCATAAAATGATGTTCTTGGGCCATGAGGATGGTGCCTCTGAACTATGACGCCTTTGAATAATGATATGCAAGTCGAGAGAGATCCTCAGTCCATGACATGGTATCTTCCAACTATGAGGATGATGCCTTTAGACTATGACGCCTTTGGATAGGTTGGCGGTATTTCAGCCTATGAGATGCAATAATATGATGTCAACAAGACAAAGCTTACTCTTGCGAAGTGGAGGGCAGAGCTTAGCCCGAAAGAAGAGCAAAGTAGATAATGTTGGAGAGACAGCGCTTAGTCTCGGGGAAAGAATGTAAATTGGAGGCAGAGCTTAGCCTCGTGCAAGTATGGAGACAGAGCTTAGTCTCATGCAAATGAAGGCAGAGATTAGCCTTATGCAGATGGAGGCAGAGCTTAGCCTTATGCAGGATGCAGAGGTAGAGCTTAACCTCATGCAAGATGTGGGACATGGCTTAGTCCCATGCAAATGAAGGCAGAGATTAGCCTTATGCAATGGAAGGCAGAGATTAGCCTTATGCAAAGGGAGGTAGAGCTTAACCTCATGCAGGATGAAGGCAGAGATTAGCCTTATGCAAGGGAAGATAGAGATTAGCCTTATGCAAATAGGGAGGTAGAGCTTAACCTCATGCAGGATGAAGGCAGAGATTATCCTTATGCAGATGGAGGCAGAGCTTAGCCTCATGCAAGATGCGGGATAGGGCTTAGTCCCATGCAAATGAAGGCAGGTATTAGCCTTGTGCAAATGGGGAGGAAGAGCTTAACCTCATGCAGGATGAAGGAAGAGATTAGCCTTATGCATATGGAGGCAGAGCTTAGCCTCATGCAAGATGAGGGAAAAGGCTTAGTCCCATGCAAATGAAGGCGGAGATTAGCCTTATGCATATGAAGGCAGAGATTAGCCTTATGCAAGGTGAAGACAGCAATTAGCCTTATGCAGATGAAAGAAGAGATTAGCCTTATGCAGATGGAGGCAAAGCTTAGCCTCATGCAAGATGCGGGACATGGCTTAGTCCCATGCAAATAAAGGCAGAGATTATCCTTATGTAGTTGAAGGCAGAGATTAGCCTTATGCAAGGTGAAGGCAACGATTAGCCTTATGCAAGGTGAAGGCAGCGTTTAGCCTTATCCAAGGTGAAGGCAGATATTAGACTTATGCAAGGTGAAGGCCGAGATTAGCCTTATGAAAATGGAAGGCAGAGGTTAGCCTTATGCAAAAGGAAGGTAGAGATTAGCTTATGCAAAGGGAAGGAAGAGATTAGCCTTATGCAAATGGGGGAGGTAGAGCTTAACCTCATGCAGGATGAAGGCAGGGATTAGCCTTATGCAAGGGAAGGCAGCATTTAGCCTTATTCAAATGGGGGAAGGCAGAGATTAGCCTTATGCAAATGGGGGAGGTAGAGCTTAACCTCATTCAGGATGAAAGCAGAGATTAGCCTTATGCAAGGGAAGGCAACATTTAGCCTTATGCAAATTGGGGAGGTAGAGCTTAACCTCATACATGATGAAGGCAGAGATTAGCCTTATGTAAAGGAAGGCACCGTTTTAGCCTTATGTAGAAAGTAGAATGAATAGCAGATAGTAGTAGAATTTCTTAGTTGGTAGCAGATTTCGATAACGTGATTGTTGTGAGGATTGTGACTTTGCGGCATGTCTACCCTTTGTCCCTGCATCCAAATAGAAATCGTAAGTTTTGTAGATGGGGGAGGTTGAATTGTATCCCCGCTGGCTTTGCTTGTCCTTCTTGGATTGGTCTGATGATCCTGTTTGCATCATCGGGGTAGTGTTTGGCTAAACAGAGTTACCTTACAAGCAAGCATGCATTGCTTTGTAAAGTAATAGTAAAAATGTACTTTAAGAATTTTAGATGAACCGACGACCGTGACAAGATCTGAGACATTGAAACCTCTTTTGCTATGGAATTTTGAGGGTCATCCTCAAAATTCTGCCGCAGTTAGATGGGTTGACATCTCTGATTGTTGTATATGCTGCGATCGGCTGAACTTGCTTCGGAATTTTGAGAGTCCTCCTCAAAATTCTGCCCCAGTTTCCAATTGTGGGGGGAAATAAGATTTTTATTGAATTTTGACCGAACCCCCTACATATCCCCTCTTAAACGGGAATCAGGTCGAGCGTATTTCAATTTACATCATTTGAGAAAAGTATAAAGAGTTACACATAGTATCGGTTGACTGCATCTGAATTGATCGATTTTGGCCAGGCTTCTCCGTCCATTTCTGCAAGTATGAGGGCTCCTCCTGTCATCACTTTGTGAACCATGTAAGGACCTTGCCAATTAGGAGAGAATTTCCCTTTGGCTTCATCATGATGCGGAAAGATCTTTTTCAACACCAGTTGCCCCGGTGTGAACTGTCTTGGCTTGACTTTTTTGTTGAAGGCTCTGGACATTCTGTTCTGATAGAGTTGCCCGTGACACATTGCGTTCATCCTTTTTCGTATATGAGGGCTAGTTTCTCATAATGACTCCTTATCCACTCTACGTCGCTGAGCTCAGCTTCTTGTATGATTCTCAAGGAAGGAATCTCTACTTCGGCAGGAATAATAACTTTTGTACCATAAATCAATAAGTAAGGAGTTGTCTCGGTTGATGTGCGAACTGTGGTGCGGTATCCCAATAAAGAAAATGACAATTTTTCGTGCCACTGTTTGTGATTTTCTACCATCTTTCTCAGCATTTTCTTGATATTCTTGTTGACGACTTCTACAGCTCCGTTCATCTGAGGTCCGTAGGATGTGGAATTCACTAGTGGTCACATCGGGTTTGTGGGAAATTTGTGAGCCATGATAGATATACTTAGTCCAGTCATATCATCGTACGACCATGCAAATATGTCTTCATACTCCTTCAGAAATTGTGTATACTCTTCTTTCTTTGGCGGTGACAAGTGGATGCTGATGCGGGTGTCTTTGACAGTCTCTGAATTTCCCAAGTTGATTACCTCGGTCTCGTCCAAATTGGACTTAGGCTTGTTCTCAAATTCCTCTACTTCTCTGACGATTTCCTTCTGAATCACTATCCTTTTGTTGCGTTGTCTCATTGCACGTCACAATCATTGGTTCATTAAGACAGGAAATAGTAATGTTGTATAGGTAAAAGTATGAGAGAAAATGATAATAATAAATGTCTATACATTGAAAATAAAAAGCAATTTTCAATAATTTAAACAAACGTTTTTTGAACACTGGAGATTTTATTTAAAACAAAAAAATGCGAAAAGAAAATCATTAGCAAATAAAATAAACAGTGCTTGTTCAGCCTTGCTACCCCGGGACTCGTCGGGCCCTGGATAGTCTGACAGTCCAATTTCTGAGGGATGATCTCTTGCTCACGGCTTGGATGGTAGGTCCTTCCTCCTCCTCCTTCTCCTCCTCCTCCTCGACAGTTACACAGCAGTCCATTTTCGGTACACTTGGAGGAGGAAGGAGGCGGAGGGCCTCTGGATCTGGTATGATAAGCTGATAATGCCAGTATGCATGAACCAACCTTTGGGGAATAGGGATAATCATAATAAAGAAAAACAAAAAGGTATCCAAGTCAGTAAGAGTTCTGATAAAAGTACTTGCGGTATTTAAACATATATTGCGGAAAGATGTAAATTCGTGTCCTAATTGGGAGCCTCGTTGTGCCCGAGGTAGGCCTAGCGACAAGTTGATTTGGAGAAATTAAATGCCTCACTTTATTAATATAAAAATAGACGAATCCCGAAACGACACTAAGATAATAAAGATAAGTCATTATTGGCACTTGGCCTTATTACATTTGGAAAAGCGAATAAATCTAATCTACTTGGTCCCAGAAGGACCTTCTTCACATGTTTCTTGTCACTCGAGGAAATATCTTCCCACCAGTCTAGGAGTATTGGTGGAATATTGCTAACCATACCGAATCTGGGGACTTCGGACCTCATTTTCTACAAGACAAAAAGTGGTTAGGCCCTTTCCCCCACCAGATTCGACTATTTATGCACTTATGATTAGCATATTGGCATTTAATCTCCAAATTACTGCCCAGAACGTGATTGTGTCCGTTAGGATTATGAAAACCCCGGTGGACTTTTGGATAAGGCTTGTCTTAAAGGGTTATTGTGCGGACGACACATTAACCCGCCTAGGTTTGACCATGATGCATGCACAATATAACAAGAGTAAGGTTTAGATGGGGTTTTAGACCGGTACCCTCGAGCGGACAACTCGAAGGGGAAAGGCATGAAACCATCGACTACACCGTGATCGACTGGTTTTACCACAAATAAGCCTTTCCGAATTTAGGGGGTGATATAAATAGGAAGAACGCAACCACTCATCAAGCGTTGCTATAGGATTTGTTTAGGCACGAGTGGAGTATGATGTTGAGCATGGTTATGCAGCAATAAATAAGCAATAAACAACATGTTGTCACGTATTTGCACGCAGTGAAAGAGATAAATACAATAGTTATAATTGAAAAGAGTTACAAAGGAAACAAGAAACATGTCAGTTTCATTTCGGAAAAAATAAATAACAATTAATTGCACATAAAGGGGAAAGGGAAAGGGAAAGGGAAAGGGAAAGGGAAAGGGAAAGGGAAAGGGAAAGGGTGCAAACATTAACAAAGTAAGACACAAATTCACAAAGCGATTTTTAATAGTAAAAGCCTAGAATCCCCAGCAGAGTCGCCATGGTGTCGACCCCCCCCTTTTTCCTCTCCTTTCGGATTGGTCAGGATTTTTGACATTATTGGGACAACTCATTTCCTTTTGGGAAAATGGAGTATAATGAATTTGAAGAGTCGCCACCTAACGAATTAAGGCGCGTTAGGGCACCTACTACGGGTCATTTATAACACTAATTGTACAACCAGAGATTGGGTAAGGGCTTGAAATTACTTCAAGGGAAAGGTATTAGGCACCCCCTCAAAGTACACAACTGTAGGTCCCGACCAAACCTATTTTGTGAATTATTCAAGTAGCAAGAAGATAGTCTAAGCACACATATGTAAACAAATAAAGGTGTTAACAGATTAGCAGTCTAAGCACATATATGTAAAGGATAAGGGAGGTCCTAAGTATTTTATCCTATAGGATCACATAGGTGCAAGGCCCGGTAATCACTTCTCAATGATAGGCTACATGTTGCATTAGCGCACATGTCATCATATCCTTTTCTACCCATTGTCCCACCCCTTAGCGGTTATTAAGCGGGTTTTATTTAACGAGCTCTAAGCGTGCTGTTACCCGTCCCTTCCTTGTGGTCCTAGAGGAGTTTAGGACCTCTAAGTCTGCGCAGTTTTAGACAACCCCTAAGGTGTTTGAAAGGGAAAATTCAAGACGACATTAAAAGAGAAAATTCTAGACGACAGGAAAGAACAAGTAGGACTAGCAGATAAGTGACAGAAGCAGTTAAAAAGCTCAGATTCCCCTCCACACGTAATGCAAATAAAAAGAACGTCTCAAACACAGACAAAGGTAGTTTTTATTAGAAAAAGGATCCTAAGACAGGATATCTAAGTGACCCCAATGCACAGGGATATGCAACATTGTTTCATAAACTCAATGACAGGGTCCTAATCAGTTTGCTTACTGATTTTTAAACTTGTGAGCCTTTAAGCAGTAAACACAATCAAAGAAGTTTCCAATTTTATATAAACTAATTACCTAAGGCTTGCCTAGGCGTGAGACTGTATGCGATCACAATTACAGGAGATGTTTAACAGTTTAGAAGTTGTTTTAACCTACAACATGCTGCTCTAGGTGACGAAGACTTAAAAAGGGAATTTGTACCAGTTATTATTCAGAAGTATAACATCTATATGAGAGATGATTTTTATACCTTTTCATGTTCAGTTGCTTATCTTAGTTAAAAACTAGGCGTACTAAAGCGAATGCAAACAGAATTCCTAGAACATGATTTCTGAATGCACACAAGAGTGACAGTTTTATGTTGAAGTTATTCATTGAACTAGGAGCAGGATCTCTAAGTGATGAACTAATACAACGTTAAAACACATGGATTAATGACATGTGATATGTTGAAGCAGTAAATGTGCAGTCTTAGGAATAGGATATCTAATGCAATGTTTAACATGATTTGGATGAACACATTGGTCCTAGGACATGGAGTCTAATGCAAATACACATAATGTAAAGCCTAAAGCATGCTTTCTACCCAATATTATTAATAGGATCATACAACTATCCTCCCCATTTTCACTAGCCACCCCAGTATCTGTTTACAAATAATTATTACCGACCAATGACTGAATGAATTACATAAGTAAAAAGGAAAGAAGTTAAACTATAGGGAGCCTAAAGCAGGCCCAAATGTATCCTGAGAACACCGAGCCTTCCATAACCTCAAATTCCAAGAGTTTCATATCCATTCTCATGTCCGGGTGCGTCAGAGTTCCCTAAGGACTTCAAGGATCCCGGGCAGTGCTCACACCCAGACTTTACATAATAGGGATTGAGTAAGTGCAGTGTGGAATATCCAGCTCCGGTGTGCCAGAGTTCCAAGGTTTCTCAAAAGGATCCCAAGGCAGTACACATACTGGAGGGGCAGAACCTAGGGACTTAGAAGTGAAATGAGAGTGTTTGATATAGTTTTGAAAAGGTTTTGATATGAAAACAGTATTGAAAAAGACTCAATTAAGTAAAGAGGTTTTATGAAAAATAGGAATTTGAATAGTAGTAAAATATTTTTTTGAAAAAACAGTGTGAACTTATGGGAAATCAGCAAAGCGTATAAACAGTCCCATTCAAACACATATTTCACTCATGGATTGTGGGTATTGGGGACACATGGAACATATTAACCTAACAACAGGAGCACAAAATCCTTTTCAAGAGTTTTTATAGGATTAATGAATTAATCACAGCTAATAGTATAGACATAGGGCATGGAGCATAAAACAAATATGTGGAAACATATTATTCTGGACAATAAGTATAGAACCAAAATTACTTGGGGGGTATTAGATCACTTAGCAAAGCATGTTAACACTAGAATCTGAGTAAGCAAATAAGCAAACAAACAAACATGTTGGCATACAAGGAACAAAATCAAGTTGAAACATGTTAGAGGAAGGCAGTATGCTAATCATAAATTGAACAGGACATGACTCATACATGCTAAGTGAAACAACGATCTAAGCATGCTAGCTACATATTGAATAGCCAAATAGTAAACAAGAACAGAACTGGGAATCAGTGAACTAAAGCAGTAACAGAACACATAGGGTTTGGAACTTGAATTGAATCAGAACATACCAGTTAAGGAGAGTAGACACAAAATGTAGAGAAATGTAATGCAATAACTAGCCTTGGCTTAGGGCCGACCAGTTCAATAGAAGTAGCAAGTAACAAGAAAGAGCAGAAAGCTTTTAAGTGTAAGAGAGAATTGTTGAACTAGTGTTTGTGTCTGTAGTGAGAATAGAAGAGAGTGTATATAATAGCTGAGAGGTAGGTAAATAAGGTAAACAATAAATTGTTCAGTAATTAGGGACAATTAATTAAGAATAAAATTAGTAAGGTCTTCCCTTAATTAAGGGAGTAGTTCATCAACGGTAAAGAACAAAAAACAAATAAGGAAAGAAATCGAATAACTTAGGTATGGGGTAGGGAATTAAGGGTAAATACACAAAGGGTTCAATTAAGAAAATAAATAGTAAGAATCAATAAATAACACAGTCAATCACATAATAAGGTAAGAGATAATTTAAAGGTTGTGAAAATAGGAAAAATAACCGGAAATCAGCATATAAATATCATCACAGTGAATCAGGGAATCAAAAAATTAAAATAGTACTGATTTTAAGGGAAATACCATAAGCTTCCATGAATAAGCATACAAGTCAAGTAT
>ML320267.1:0-10722 GCA_005239505.1 Nicotiana paniculata
CGTAACTTGAGAGAGTGCGTCTAGTAAATTATCATAATTACTCGAGAGAGATTTATGGTTGATAGAGAGTTCATCATTGATTGAGACGATTAATTAAGCTATAAGAAGTATCGAAGAAAGAATTCACCAACGGGGGAAACCATAACCTTAGGTCTTTATTATCATTGTTTACATTAAATTGTTAGATTAATTATTAGTTGATTATTTTGTTAGTAGAATTCGTTAAACAACACAAATTGATATTTAAAGTCTTGAGAAACTTGATTAAACACCATTTTAGTATTTAATAAACTCAATTGATACGTTCAATTCTTCGTGGGATCGACTTTGGGCTTAATACCCCAGATTTATATTTGCAACGCCCGTTTAGTCTTTATAGAAGACATAGTTGAGCGTGATCAAATTTTGATTTTCTCAGTGGCACTCTCCTTTATTTCCCTAACACTTATACGGTATGATCACGATGTCATAACTGCGAGCTGAATTCACTATATTGGGTTTTACTATGTTTATCTTACACAATCTGCTGACTCGTCTATAACCTCCCGTTTAGCCATAACTAGGCTCTTCCTGATCAATTACTAACTACTCGTTGGCCCATTCTCATATCAATATTCCGCGTAATCTTTCTTGGGTTATTTCCTTTGTCTTAACTTACTTCTCGCACTGGCTCCTTATTTATTAATAACAGCTCGGGCATGAACCCTTACTTCCTCTCCTTTACGTTGTGCTTGCACAATATTCTAGAATCATAGATCATAGCATATCTGTAGGATTTGGATAAGTGCCATCTCATTCCTTTTTCATTTTTATCGCATTCTTCCTTTACCATTGCATAGTCACTAGAACACTTAATTCCGACTTAATGCCACATCACTCCATATTCCCCCCTTTAGGGGAGTACTATGATTTTGCACAGCGACGATCTACCTAAAGATGTTTTACCTCTTCATCTTTGGCGTCCTTGCATATCATCGATGACCCTTACTCGCCTTGCGGAAATCCTTATGTACCAAGGATAACAAAATTCCTTACTCACGAGGGCGACACCTAGTATAACTGGCACACATAGTTCCTTAAGCTTAACTTTGCTCGCGTTCTTACTTTAGGGAAGCGTCTTCCTGAATGACCATTCTCTGAATTTTTCATGAATCTTCTTCTGCTGTTCATTCTATTGTCGCCGGAACGCAATATGAAATTCTCATGATGCCGAGTATTATCCAATCACTCAGTCCCTAATTCATATTTAGTTTATCTTGTTCACCAGCCCATACTAATTTCTATTATTCTGGGGGCTAGCTTTTCTTTCCAGTAGTTGCGAACTTATTTCTCGAAGTGAGGATATGACTTCATGGCCTATACTCTTTTGTTTTCTCAAGGCTTGTCATCCCTTGTCTTTTCCTTCACTTGGCCATAGACTCTGTAATACTATCATCTTTTTGACCTACTGTTGTCATCCATGTATCACATCTTACTCTTAGTTCTTCATTAGATCTCTTCTTATATCCTGCTAACGTTTCTGTCTATCACTTTATTCTGAAAACTTCAACAAGATATTCTTTTTCTTTTAGCTCCCTTTTGCTCCATCCACTGGTTCTTCAGGTTTCCTAGCATTATCTCTCTACTAGGGACGGGAGTCATACTAAGATAATATTTATCTTTTCCAGGCTTCTGGTGCCTATCTTTGTAGTACTCATATCTAGCTGTACTATGTTAGAGTGCACCATCTGGGTGTCTCACAAGGAGATCTATTAACACATTTATACTATCCTTCGGAAATGTAAGCTAACTCTACTAATCCATCCCCTATTTTGGGTTACTCTAACCCCAGCCGGATCCTGATAACCCGTCCTTCTCTTAAACTATATTTTTTAGCTTCCATAGGGAATAATTGAGATCAGTGTGGCCGATTGTACGCACATCTATCATTGTTGAAGGTAACTCAAAATGCTTATATCTCCCTTCCTGAATGGTAAATAATGATAATCTTTATTAACTGGGTACCTCGTACCCTTCTTCACCTTGCTTCTTTTACTTGATGAAACTTGTGTCTTCCTTCCAATTCTATTATTCCTTTTTACCATAAGAGTGCATAAGTATTCTTGCCTTAGGGATCCTTACCAAGGAGCTTACACATTTCATTATACACATAATCTGCTGAATACCTCATATTTATCATCATAAGCATGATGCAAAAATTGAGTTCCTATGACAACTATTCCACAGCTATATCTTTCACCAACCGTCTTTTTGGATGTAGGCATCATTGTATTACGAATAAGATAGAGTTTAGGAAATTGAGTTCTTACAACTGAGCTCTACCACACGATCTAGAGTAAGAAGAAAGAGTGAAAGTTCTAAATGCCTTGTAGCCTCCTGCTTATAAGTGTGGTGCACGACACACCCATAAACAAGACTCTACTAGACACATCTTGTAGATTCCCTAGGACAGAATTGCTCTGATACCACTTTTGTCACGACCCAAACCTATGGGCCGCAACGAGCACCCGGTACCTTACTCAACCGAGTACCAACATAACATGTCTTTCTTATTGTACTTTCATTGGCAAATGGTCCAAACGGGCCGTCATGGGCTAACCAAAATAAACATAGAGGAATACTTTTATAGGATGACCCAACCTGATATAAGAACTTATACATGTGATATACGGGCCTATAAGGCGAACATGATCATATGTAAACTCAAAACATAGGCCGGCAAAGCCATACAAGCATTCGTATACATGACATCTGTCTACAAGCCTCTAAGAGTACACACTTAACATAAAGGTTGGGAATGGGCCCCGCCATACCAAACAATATGCGTCTAAGTCACACTGACCAAACAAGCAACTCCGGAGCAAATGGAGTGCACTAACATCTTCCGCTGAGCTGATAGCCTACTTAAAGAACTCTCAACCTGTCTATCAGGACCTGCGGGCATGAAATGCAATGTCCCCAGGCAAAAGGGACGTCAGTACGAATAATTTATCGAGTATGTAAGGCACATAAATAAGTACATAACAGACATGGAAGAAATATAGAGTAAATGACTCAACCTGTAAGTCCGGATAACTCTGTAAATCATGGAATAATTATAGTGTCATGCATATGCGCATGAATGTCATGTCGTGCATAAGTACCTGTTTCATAACATCATCAGGCCTCTGAGGGCATCCCATCATATCATTTGGGCCCATGTGGGCAAAATCATCAACGTATACCAGCTGATCAGGTGGTGAAACGTATATAACGCCGTAACCTTTTTTCATATCCCATATAAATATAATGTACATATATACGTGTATATAACTCCATCTGGTGATGGGTCAATGTACATGTACAAATGCATGAAATGCATAAAAAATACGTTAATAAGATTTTCTCGGAATGCCATAAAAATCGATATGCCTTTAAACTTTATCAAATACGTATTTTTCTGAGACCCATGAACGGTAGATATAATAATAATTCAAATGGGAAATCAAGAATATAGACACCCCTAGTATTTTTATGAATAGAGTCATTTATGAAAGTTGCATATTTTGCTCGCTTCATTTGTATTATTTGGATCATGACAAAAAGAAAGAAGGGATAGCCTTAACATACCTGGAGTAGAGAAAAATTCGTGTGATATTCTTGAGAAGAATTACACCGTACTTCTTTAAAATTGCAAAATATCACGTTGCTTAAGATACTATGAAATCTCTATTTGAATTATTGAAGATTTGTACCCTTCTACATTGCTTCAGATTGCCTTCTACGTTGCTATTCTTTTAAATGGTGAAAGATGTGTATCTATTAGGTTTCTGTAAAGTTGCTCTATCAGTACAACTACGACAATCTCATGATTTAAGACTAATGATGACAATTTCATGGCTTATCTTTGAATACGGCAACCTTGTATGTTATCAAAGATAGTCTCTGATTTAAGACTATTTTTTGACAATTTCAAGACTACCCTAATGACTAAGAGTCATATCTTTATAACACATTGTTTTTCCACTTATCATCCCAAGTTATGAGTCATTTGATTTGAATGGAAGGGCTGCCATCTCATGCTCTTTAATACTTATCCAATATATCTCTAATTAATTAGGTAATGTCCCGTTACCCAGTAATTAACAAATTACCTGCATAATTAAGAATTATCTCAACTTACTTAAAATACTACTCGCTTTTAACATACCTTGTACACCTTACTATCATGGTCATGTAGTACCTTGTATGACACTAGCCCATAAATACCGGGTATTATAGCTCGGACTGTATTGTATCTCAAACTGCCAAGCTTCGACAAAACTTATTTTCTTCGATTTTCTTACCCTCTCACCTTCACGAATTTACTTATCCCTTGTTTGAAATAGCATAATACTTGTAACCTCAAAATAATCTTATTCTCGAGCTTTCATCAATTAAGTTATGACATACTTTCATAAGAAAATATGGGGTGTAACACTTAGGTCATTTTTGAAGGCCTTGGAAACAATTAGGTGATCCACGCGGAGGGTCCTGGCTCATGCGGAAGGAGTGGACTACAACACACGAAAATTTGAGAATATGACAAAATTACAGTTTCATGGCTCTAAAATTCCAAAAACGAGGAACGATCATGGTAGGGTGGTGACTGTTAATCCTTATGTTGTTTTTGATAGCACAAAAATTTCTTAGACAATCCGGGTCAGGGGGCCCGGGTGAAGGAGTGGGCTATAACACGCAAAAATTTGAGAATTGGTGGAATTCCAATTTTGTTGCCCTAAAATGTCAAAAAATGAGGAATGGAAATTGCGAGGCAGTGACAATTGTTCCTTATCTTGTGTTTGATGGACCAGGATAATGTTTGACGATCCGGGTCCGGGCCCATGCAGAAGGCCTAGGCTATAGTATGCGAAAATATGAAAATTGGACGGAATTTAAGTTTTATGGCCCTAAAACGCCAAAATTTGAGGAACGGTCATGGTGGGGAGGTGACTATTGTTCCTTAGTTCGTTTTTGTTGGCCTTGAAAAATATTAGGCGATCCGGGTCGAGGACCTGGGCCCATGCGGAAGGAATGGGCTAACACACGAAAATATGTGAATCGGGCAAAATTCCAGTTTTATGGCCCTAAAATACCAAAAAAATAAGGAACGATCATGGTGGGTCGGCGACTATTGTTTCTTAGGTCATTTTTATGGTCCGGAAAAATTTAAGCCGATTCTGGTCTGGGGGTCGGGCCCATGCGGAATGCATGAGCTATAGCATACAAAACTCTGAAAATCGTGCGAAATGTCAGTTTTATGACCCTAAAATGCCAAAAAATGAGGAATGGTCATGACAGGTAGTGACTATTGTTTCTTTTGTCGTTTTTGATGCCCCGGAAAAATTTTACCCGTTCCGTGTCCGGGGACCTAAGCACATACAGGAGGAGTGGGCTATATCACTCGTAAATTTGGGAATCGGGCTAACATCCAGTTTTATGGTCCCAAGTTGCCAAAAATATGAGGAACGACCATGGATGGGAGGTGACTATTGTTCCTTAGGTCATTTTTGATGGTCCAGAAATTTTTTAGGCGATCCAGGTCTGGGGGCCCGGGCCCATGCGGAGGCATAAGCTATAGCACATGAAAATTTGGGAATTAGGTGGAATTTCAGTTTTATGGCCCTAAAACGCCAAAAAACAAGGAACGATCATGACGCGACAGTGACTATTGTTCCTTAGGTCATTTTTTATGGTCTGGGAAAATTTTAAGTGTTCCTGGTCTGGGGGCCCGGGCCTATGCGGAAGGAGTGGGCTATAGCACACAAAAATCTAAGAATCGGGCATAATTTCAGATTTATGGCCCTAAAACGCAAAAAAAGCGATGAACAATCATGGAGGGCGGTGACTATTTTTCTTAGGTCGCTTTTAATGGCAGGAGAATATTTTAGGTTGGTCAAGGGGCCAGGACTCATGCGGAAGGCGAGTGCTATAACACACGATAATCTTGGAATCGGGCGTAATTTCAGTTTTTTTCCCTAAAACGCTAAAAAATGAGAAACGATTATGGGGGTGGTGACTATTGTTACCGAGCTCATTTTTATGGCCCGGGAAAATTTTAGACAATTTGAGTTCGGGGGCCCGGGCCTATACGGAAGGCGTGGGCTATAACATACGAAAATATGAGAATCAGACATAATTCCAGTTTTATGGCCCTAAAACGCTAATAAACGAGGAACAATCATAGCGGGATGGTGACTATTGTTTCTTAGATCGTTTGATGGTCTGGAAAATTTTAGGCGATCCAGGTCTGGGGGCTCGGCCCCATGCGAAAGGCATGGGCTATAGCACATAAAAATCTGAGTATCGGGCGGATTTCTAGTTTTAAGTCCTTAAAATGCCAGAAAACGAGGAACGATGGTGGTATTATTCCTTAGGTTGCTTTTGATGGCCGGAATATATTTAGGCAATACGGTTGAAGGAGCCAGTGCCCCTGGGCCTGTGCGAAAGACGTGGGCTACAACACACAAAATTTGGGAATCTAGCAGAATTCCAGTTTTATACCCCTAAATCGCAAAAGATCAAGGAACAATCATAGTGGGGAGGTAAATATTGTTCCATAGGTTATTTTTTATGGCACGGGAAAATATTAGATGATCCGGGTCCGGGGCCTATGCGGGAGACGTGGGATATAACACACGAAAATATGAGAAACGGGTGGAATCTTGATGGGCGTGATAGCTTGAAGAAGGAGTATGCTTGATTCTCATAGATTAGACAATACCCATGTGCAAACAAGAAAATCAAACTATCTTCCATTTTTATGGCACTAAAATGCCAAAAAATGAGGAACGGCCAGGGAGAGGCAGTGAAAATTGTTTCTTAGATCGTATTTGATGGTCCGGGAAAATTTTAGGCGATCCAGGTCCGGGAGCTCCGGCCCATGCGAAAGGCATGGGCTATAGCACACGCAATTTGGGAATCAGACGAAATTCTAATTTTATGGCTCTAAATTAACAAAAAACAAGGAACGGTCATGGAGGGGAGGTGAATATTGTTCCTTAGGTTATTTTTGAAGGCCTGGAAATTTTAGGTAATCAGGGTCGGTGGGCCCGTGCTCATGCGGAAGGAGTGGGCTATCACACACGAAAATTTGAGAATCGGGCAAAATTACAATTTTATGGCCCTAAAATTCAAAAACGAGGAACGGTGATGGCAGGGCGGTGACAATTGTTCCTTAGTTTTTTTTGAATGCACAAATTTTTTTAGGCGATTTGGGTCTGGGGGCTCGGGGCCATGTGGGAACAGTGGGCTATAGCACACAAAAATCTGAGAATTAGATGGAATTCCAATTTTATGGCTCTAAAAGGCCAAAAAATGAGGAACGATCATGGAGGGATGGTGACTATTGTTCCTTATATCGTTTTTGATGGCTTTCAAAAAAATTTGGCGATGGGGGTTTGGGGCCCCGAGCCAATGCGGAAGGCCTGGGCTATAGACACGAAAATCTGGAAATTAGGCGGAATTTTAATTTTATGGCCCTAAAACGCAAAAAACGAGGACCAATCATGGCACGAAGGTGACTATTATTTCTTAGATCGTTTTTGTTGGCCTTGGAAACTTTTAGGCAATCCGGTCCCACGCGGATGGAGTAGGTTATAACACACAAAAATCTTTGAATCGGGCGAAATTCCAGTTTATTGCCCTAAAATGCCAAAAAAGTGAAATGGTCATGGAGGGATGGTGTCTATTGTTTCTTAGGTTGTTTTTGATGGTTCAAAAAATTTTTAGCCAATCCTGGTCCGGGGGCTCATACCCATGCGGAAAACATGAAACTCTTGAAATCGGGCGAAATTTCAGTTTTATGGCCCTCAAACGCCAAAAATGAAGAACGGTCATGGCGAGGTAGTGACTATTGTTCCTTTAGTCATTTTTGATGGTCCAAAAACTTTTTGGGCGATTCGGGTCCGGGGGCCCAAGCCCATGCGAAATGAGTGGGCTATATAACACATATATATGGGAATCCGGCTAAATTCCAATTTTATGGCCTTAAATATCCAAAATATGAGGAATAATCATGGCGGGACGGTGACTAATTTTCCTTAGGTAGTTTTTGATGGTCCGAAATTTTTTTTAGGTGATCCAGGTCTGGGGCCTGGGCCCATGCGGAGGCATAAGCTATATCAGATAGAAATCTGGGAATCATGTGGAATTTCAGTTTTATGGCCCTAAAATGCCAAAAATATGGCGATTAGGCCGAATTCTTGTTTTATGGCTCTAAACAGCTAAAAACGAGAAACAATCATGGCCGAGCAATGACTATTATTCCTTAGATCGTTTTTGATGGCCCAGAAAATTTTTAGGTGAGGGTTCGGGGGCCCAGGCCCATGTGGAAGGCATAAGCTATTGCACAAGAAAATCTTGGAATCAGACGGATTATAGTTTTATGGTCTTAAAATTCCATAAACAAGGGGCACTCATGGCGCGCCGGTGACAATTGTTGCTTAGATGAAAATTTTAGGCGATCCTGGTCTGGAGGCCCAAGCCCATGCAGAAGGAGTGTGCTATAGCTCATGAAAATCTTGGAATCGGACAAAATTCAAAACCTATGGACCTAAAATGCCAAAAAATGAGGAATGGTCACAACGGGGCGGTGACTATTTTTCCTGAGGTAGTTTTTGATGGTTCGAAAACCTTTCAGCTGATCCTGGTCTGGGGGCTCGGGCTCACGCGGAAGACGTGGGTTATGGCACACGAAAATATGAGAATCAGGCTAAATTCTCGTTTAATGGCCCTAAAACTGAAAAAAAGAGGAACGGTCATGGAGGGGCGGTGACCAATTTTTCGTAGATCGTTTTTGATGGTTCGAAATTTTTTTAGGCAGTTCGGGTCCAGGGGTCAGGGCTCACGCAGAAGGCGTGGGCAATAACACACGAAAATATGAGAATCGGGCCGAATTCTCATTTTATGCCCCTAAAATTCCAAAAACGCTGAACGATCATGGAAGGGGTGTGACCAATACTTCATAGGTCGATTTTCATGGTTTGGATAAATTTTATGCAGTTCTCGTCTGGGTGCCCCGGGTCCACGCAGAAGGCATTGGATATAGCACCCGCAAATTTGAGAATCATGCTGAATTCTCGTTTTATGGCCTTAAAACGCCAATAAACGAGGAACGATCATGGTGAGTTATGGCACACGAAAAATCTGGGAATCAGGCGAAATTTTAGTTTTATGACCCTAAAATTCCAAAAACGAGGAATGGTCATGGCGGGGCAATGACTATTTCTCCTTAAGTCAGTATTAATAACCCAAGAAAATTTTAGGCGACCCTGGTTCGGGGGCCCGGGCCCATGCGGAAGGAGTAGGCTATAGCACACGAAAATCCGAGAATCAGGCGAAATTCCAATTTTATGGCCCTAAAATGCCAAAAAATGAGGAACGGTCATGGCTGGGCAGTGGCTAGTGTTCCTTAGGGAATTTTTGGTTGTACGGAAAATTTTTAGATAATCCGGATTTGGGGGCGCGGGCCCATGCGAAAGGTATAAGCTATAACACACAAAAATCTGGGACTTAGGCGTTATTCCATTTTTATGGCCCTGAAAGGAGAAAAAAATGAGGAACGATCATGGTGCGATAGTGACTATTGTTCCTTAGGTTATTTTTGGTAGTCTAGAAAACTTTTAGGTGATCCTGGTCTAGGGGCCTGATCCCATGCGAAAGGCATGATCTATAACACACAAAAATCTGGGAATCTAGCTGAATTCCTGTTCTATGGCCCTAAAGTGCAAAAAATATGGGAATTGAGTGGTGATTATTGTTCCTGAGTTTATTTTTGATGACCGGAAATTTTTTTAAGTGATCCTATTCTGGGAGCTCGGGGCCTTAGGACGGTGCGGAAGGCTTGGTCTATAGCACACGAAAGTCTGAGAATCGAGAAGAATTCCAGTTTTATGGCCCTAAAACGTTAAAAAATGAGGAACGGTCATGGCGGATCGGAGACTATTGTTCCTTAGGTCCTTTTTGATGGAATGGTAAAATATTAGGCGATGTGGGTCCGGGGGACCGGGCCCATGAGGAAGGCATGGGCTATAACACATGAAAATATGAATATAGGGCTGAATTCTCATTTTATGGCCCTAAGACGCCAAAAAATTGGGAACAGGCATGATGGGGCAGTGACCAATGTTCTTTAGGTCATTTTTGATGGTTAGAAATGTTTTTGGGCGATAGGAATTTTGAGGCCCGGGCTCACGAAGAAGGCGTGTGATATAGCACACGAATATATGGGAATCGAGCCGAATTCACATTGTATGACCCTAAAATGCCAAAAGATAAGGAACGATCATGGAAGGGTTGCGTCCTATGTTCTGTAGGCATTTTTGATGGTCCGAAAACATTTTAGGCAGTCCTGATGCGGTCCGAGTCCAGGGCTCGGGCCAATGCAGAAGGCGTGTGCTATAACACACGAAAAAATGGGAATCAGACCGGATTCTCATTTTATGGCCCTAAAATGCCAATAAATGAGGAACGACCTCATTTTATGGCCCTAAATAGCCAATAAATGAGGAACGGTCATGGGCGGTCGGTGACCAATGTTCCTTAGGTAATATTTTATGGTCCGGAGGTCCGGGCCAACACGGAAGGCGTGGGAGATAGCACATAAAATTTTTGAATCGGGCCGAATTCTCATTTTATGGCCCTACAATGCCAAAAAGTGACGAACAATCATTGTGTGTGTGTGGGGGGGGGGGGGGGGAAAAA
>ML320267.1:10768-24991 GCA_005239505.1 Nicotiana paniculata
GGGGGGGGGGGGGGGGCGATAAACAATGTTTCTTAGGTTTTTTTGATGGACTAGATAGATTTTATGTGGTATGGGTTCGGGGACCCAAGCACACGAAAATATGAATATCGGGTCGAATTCTCGACTTATGGCCCACAATGCCAAAAAATGAGTAATGGTAATAGCTAGGTGGTGACCAATGTTCCTTAGGTTGTATTAGATGGTCCAGGTCTGAGGCTCGGGCCCACGCAAAAGGCGTGGGCGAAAATATGGAAATCGGGCCGATTTCTCGTTTTATGGCCCTAAAATACCAAAAATGAGGAACAGCCATGGCGGGCGGTGGTTGATGTTCCTAAGGTCGTTTCTGATGGCATGGAAAAATTTTAGGCAGTTTGGGTTCGGGGCACGGGCCCACACAGAAGGCGTGGGCTAGCACACGAAAATATGAGAATCAGGCCGAATTCTCATTTTATGACCCTAAAACACCAAGAAATGAGGAACGATCATGGATTAGTCGTGACCAATGTTACTTAGGTTATTTTTGATGGTTCAGATAAATTTAAGGGAGTCCTGGTCTGGTGCCCCGGGCCCACGCAGAAGGCCAAATTCTCGTTTTATAGCCCTAAAATGCCAGAAAATAAGGAACGGTCATGGAACGGCAGTGACCAATGTTCCTTAAATCATTTGGTGGTCCGGGTCTGGGAGCCCGAGCCCACACAGAAGGCGTGGGCTAAAGCCTCTAAAAATACTGGAATCGGGCCGAATTCTCGTTTTATGGCCCTATAATGCCAAAACATGAGGAACAATCATGGCGAGTCGATGAATAATGTTACTTAGTTCATTTTTGATGGTCTGGAGGCCCAGTCCCACATGGAAGACCTGGGCGATAGCACACAAAAATTTGCGATCGGGCTGAATTCTCGTTATATGGCCCTAAAATGCCAAAAAGTAAGGAACAATCATGGAAGGGTGATAAAAAAAATTTCTTAGGTCATTTCGATTGTCCGAATAACTTTAATGTGTTACGGGTTCAGGGGCCTGGGCACAAGCGGAAGGCGAGGACTATAGCACACCAAAATATGAATATTGGGCAGTATGATCCAAAATGCCAAAAAATGATTAACATTCATGGCGGGGCGGTGACAAATGTTTCTTAGGTCGTATTCGATGGTCTGGATAAACTTAATGCGTACCAGGTCTGGGGATTATGCCAACGTAGAACACATGGGTTAGCACACGAAAATATGAGAATCGGGCCGAATTCTCATTTTATGGCCCTTAAACGCCAAGATATAAGGAACGATCATGGTGGAGCTGTGAACAATTTTCCTTAGATCGTGTTGGATGGTCCAGATAAATCTTAGGCAGTCTGGGTCCGAGGGCCCGGGCCTACGTGAAAGGCGTGAGATATAACACACTAAAATATGAATATCGGGTTGAATTCTCGATTAATGGCCGTAAAATACCAAAAAATGAGGAACGGTCATGGAGGGGCGGTGAACAATATCTTTAGGTCATTTTTGATGATCCGGATAAATTTTATGCGGTCCGAGTCCTGGTCCTGGTCCCACACAGAAGGCGTGGGCTATGGTACACAAAATAAGGGAATGGGGTCGAATTTTCGTTTTATGGCCCTAAAATGCCAAAAAATGAGGAACACCCATGGATGAGCGGTGAAATATGTTATTAAGGTATTTTACGATGGCACGAAAAAATATTATGCAGTCCGGGTCCAAGGAGCCCGAGCCCACGCCGTAGCACATGAAAATATGAGAATCAGGCCGAATATGGCCGTAAAATGCCAAAAAAAAAAAGTAATGGTCATGGTGGGGTGGTGACGAATGTTTCTTAGGTCGTTTTCGATTGCTCGGATAAATTTTATGCGGTCAAGGTTCGGGGCCCAGGCCCACGCGGAAGGCGTGGTCTATAACACACGAAAATATGGGAATCAGGTCGTATTCTCGATTTATGGCCCTCAAACGCCAAAACACTAGGAACGACCATGGAGGGGCAGTGACCAATGTTCCTTAGTCATTTTTGATGTTCCAAATAAATCTTAGGCAGTCCGGATCTGGGAGCCCGGGCCAATGCGGAAGGTATAGCATACAAAAATATGGGAATCAGGACAAATTCTCATTTTATTTCCCTAAAATGCAAATAACGAGGAACATTCATGGAAGGGAGGTTACCAATGTTCTATAGGTCATTTCCATTTTCCGGATAAATTTTTTTCTATCCTGGTGGGGATGCTCGGTCCCACACGGAAGGCGTGGGCTATAACACAAGAATATATGGAAGCCGAGCCGAATTTTATGGCCCTAAAATGCTAAACAATGAGGAACGAACTTGGCGGCGCCGTGAGAAATGTTCCATAGGTCATTTTTTATGATCTGGATAAATTTTATGCCTTTTGGGTCTAGTGGTTCGGTCACACTCGGAAAGTGTGGGCTATAGCACATGATAATATGGAAATCGGGTCGAATTCTCGTATTATGGCCCTAAAACACAATAAAATGAGGAACATACATGGTGAGGCGGTGACCAATATTCCTTAGATAAATTTTATGCAGTCCAGGTTCAGGGGCTCGGGCCCACGCGGAAAGCATGGGCCATAGCACATGAAAATATGGGAATCGGGACGCATTCTCGTTTTATGGCTCTAAAACGCCAAGAAGCAAGGAACGGTCATGGCAGGGAGGTAATCAATGTTCCTTAGGTCAGTTTCGGTGGTCCAGAAAAATTTATGTGTCCAGGTTTTGGGGCCCGGGCCCACACGGAAGGCGTGGGCTATAACACACGAAAATATGAATATCGGGCCGAATTCTCGATTTATGGTGCTAAAACGCCAAAAACATGTAACGGTCATGGTGGGGAGGTGAAACATGTTCCTTAGGTTTTTTTCGATGGTCTAGATAAGTTTTATGTTGTTCGGGGCCGGAGGCCCAGGCCCACACAAAAGGCGTGGGCTATATCATCGAAAATATGGGAATCTAGTTGAATTCTCGTTTTATGGCCCTAAAACACCAAAAACGAGGAACGATCATGGCGAGGAAGTGACCATCGTTCCTATGGATTTTTCAGTGGTCCAGATAAAATTTGTGTTGTCTAGGTCTAGGGGCATAGGCCCACATGGAAGGTGTGGTCTATAGAACATGAAAATATGAATATCGGGTCGAATTCTCGATTTATGGACCTAAAATGCCAAAAAATGAGTAACGGTCATGGCGGGGCAGTGACCAATGTTCCTTAGGTCATTTTCGATGGTCCGGATGAATTTTATGTTGTCTGGAGCCCAGGCCCACACGGAAGGTGTAGGCTATAGCACACGAAGATATGGAAATCATACCGGATTCTCGTTTTATGGCCCTAAAGTTCAAAAAAATGAGGAACGACCATGGGATGATGGTGACCAATGTTTGTAAGGTCCTTTTCGATGGCACGGAAAATTTTTAGGCAGTCTAGTTCCGGGGGCCCGAGCCCACGCGGAAGGCGTGGGCTATAGCACACAAAAAAATATGGAATCAGGCCAAATTCTTGTTTTATTGCACCAAAATACCAAAAAATGAGAGACAGTCATGGCGGGGTAGTGACCGATGTTCTTTAGGTCATTTTGGATGTTTCGCATAAATCTTTCGGCGGTCCGAGATTGGGTGCCCGGGCCCACACGGAAGGCTTGGGCTATGGCATTCGAAAATATGGGAATCGGGCCAAATTCTTGTTTTATGGCCCTAAAATGTCAAAAAGAATGAGAAACGGTGATGGAGGGGCGATGACCAATGTTCCTTAGGTATTCGATGGTGCGAATAAATTTTGGGCAGTTAGGGTCTGGGGGCACGGTCTTACACAGAAGGCGTGGGCTATAGCATACGAAAATATGATTTTTGGGTCGAATTCTTGATTTATGGCCCTAAAACGCAAAAAAATGAGTTACAGTCATGGCGGAGCGGTGACTAATGTTCCTTAGGTCGTTTACGATGGCCCGGATAAATTTTGGGCGATCTGGGTCCGGGGAAAAGTGCCCACACAGAAGGTGTGTTTTCGGACCAGCTTGCGCACACGTCAACTAATTCCATTAGGTACTACGCTATCAACCACAATCACATATGCTGAGTGTAACGACCCGACCGATTGTTTTGCTTTTTAGAACATAGTTCCCCTAAATAAGACCCCCTTTATGTGCTTTAACTATTTTATGTCTAGCGGGGATGGCTAGTTCGTGATTTGGTAGGGTTCAGATTGAAATCGGAACATTTTGCTCCTTAAGGTTGTCAAAAAGGGCTAAGTGTGACTTTGGTCAACGTTTTGAGCAAACTACCTCGGAATCAGGATTTGATGGTTCCAATAGGTTCGTATGATGATTTCGGACTTGGGCATATGTTCGGATTGGGTTTTGGATGACCCAAGAGTGTTTCGACGCTTAATAGTGGAAGTTGGCTCTTTAAAGGTTTTAAAGTTCTCTAAATTTGGTTTGGAGTAGGATTTGGTGTTACCGAGGTCCAATTGAGATTCCGAGATCGGGAATAGTTGCGCATGGTGATTTAAGACTTGCACGCAAAATTTAGTTTCATTCCGAGTAGTCTAAGTATGATTCGGCGCGTTCGGAGCAATTTGGAAACTTGAAGTTCATATTGTGATTCAATTTGGTTTTAGGGTGCGACTCTTAGTTTTGTTGTTGTTTATGTGTTTGGAGAGTTCGAGCAGGCCCGTATTATGTTAATGGACTTGTTGGTGCATTTGGACGGGGTCCCGAGTGGCTCGGATGGGTTTCAGTCCGCCGAAGCTATGTTAGAAAAACCAGATTTCCAGTTCTGGTTTCCTTTTTCGTGAACGCGGAAGGATCCTCACATTCGCGATGAAGGAATTGGGCCAGGGAAAACCTTGCGCTTCGCGTTTGCGGGAGGGGGTACGCGTTCGCGGAGTGTAACGCGAGCTGGGTGAGGGTGACACCATGTTCTCTTCGCGTTCGCATAGGGCAGGGCTGGTAAGTCTGCGCATTTGCGAGGCCCTGGTCGCTTTCGCGTAGGCCAAACTTTTCTGGGCTTGGGCTGTTTGCGTTCGCGAACGCGAGGCCTGTTCCACGTTCGCGAAGAAGGCAGCTGGGCAATGTGTTTTAAATCGGGACTTAAGCCATTTTTGGGTTCATTTACTACACTCTTGGGCGATTTTAGAGCTTCAAAGAGGGGGATCTCAACCTAGCTATTGAAGGTAAGTAATTCCTACCCAATGTGAGTTTAATACATAGATTATGGATAGATTTTAACATGTAAATTTGTGAAATTATATGTTTAGATGAAAAACTTAGGTTTTGACAAAAATGAGATTTAACCTCGAAAGTGGTTATGGAATTTAGCTAAAATCATATATTTGAGTTCGTGAGGTTATGGGTAACAACTTTTTTCAAAATTTTCCGGAATCCGGGCACATGGGCCTGGGAGTGAATTTTAGAAATTCTTCAATTGGGGTTGGGTAATCACTTTAATAGTTAGGATATGAACTTTTAAACATGTATTGATCATTTTATATAACATTTGACTAGTTTCGAGTCGTTTGGCATCGAATTGTGGTTTAAAGCACATTTGTGGACTGGAATGTAAGCTTTGAGATGAGGTAAGTCTCTTTTCTAACCTTGTAAGAGGGAATTAACCCCTTAGGTGCATTACTAATATGTGCTTCTATTTGTAGGGGATACGTATGCACGAGGTGACAAGAGTCCGTGCGTAGCTACTAATTATGCTTATGTCCGGGTAGTTTAGGACTCAAATCATGTTATTCTTGCAATGTTTGCACCCTACTTGTTAATTTAAGTGCTTATGTCATATTGGAACTTGATTAAAGAATTGTAAAAGGTCAAATTTTATTTACTTGAGGTTTGGATGGGTTACTTGACCGTTAATAAGAATTGGCGCTTCTTTTACTATTAGCCTCTTAATAACCTTTGAATCGCTTGTTTATAAAGTATTTTCTCTTCTTGTGGAGCGGGTCGAATGCCTCGGCAGTAGAATTGATGCATCTATGGTTCGTGACATTCGACCCTCGGCCGTGCACAGTATATATGTTTATATTTGGATCGGGTCCGTACGACCTCGGCATAATTCGTGCGTAATAACACTTGCAACCCAATTATATTTGATATTATTTCAGTGGCTTGAGTGGTTAAATTTCTAAAGGATGGAAATTGAATTGGGACTTACTATTCGTGAAAGAATTGTTTATTTATTTATTGTTATTGAGTTTTCAGCTTCATTTATGTAGCTCATGCTTAATAATAAATCTCCATATTTTATTGTTAGCACATAGTAAGTGCGAAAGTCAACCCCTCGTCACTACTTCTTCGAGGATAGACTAGATACTTACTGGGTACATGTTTTTTATGTACTCACGCTATACTTCTGCACTGATCATGCAAGATCTGAGGCATGTGCATCTGGTTATCATCCAGGCGCGCACCCTTCCCAGCACGTTCTACTGCACCGAAGTCTTTCTTTGCCTTTACTTTCTGTCCATTTTACTTCAGATAGTAGTGTGTTATTTTTGTATATTCTACTAGTAGCTCAAACACTCGTGACACCTGGTCTTGGAGATCATGCTATTAGATACTTGGTGATTTTTGACTATTTATTTCATCTCATTTGTTTTATTTAAACTGTCTATATCTCATGTTATTTAATTTTACAATTCTTATTTATCTAATAACTAAAAAACAACCATTTCTAAATTGTTAAAAGAAATAATCACATGGTTAGTTCACCATTGGCTTGCCTAGCAGTATCGATGAACGACATTGCGACCTATAGGATAAATGGTTCGTGACGCTGAGTAACTATGCCTACTATGGCTTAGGCAGATTGAAAGAAATCACTTATACCTCTGCTGATATTTGGACTTGAAACCTCTTGATTCTTCCAAATTCATTGAAGAAATTCTTACATTTTTATGGCCTGGGATGAAACATCTACGATAAGTGTAAATTTAATTTGTTTGTTATGTTAAATTTGTTAAACTTCTGCAAATTTTTTTAATTATTTTTGTTTGCAAAAGTTTTTCATATATTATGAGATAACTCAAAATCAAAAGTTCATCTTTTATTCGGCTTGCTAGTATGAAGGTTTTGATATGTGAAGTCAGATATGAATTTAAATTAATGCATAGAGAAAACAAGAAAATATAATCATCAGTAATCAGTGAATGCAAGTATGGATATCAATGAAAGGACGGGAACAAGCGGAATGAATGTGTTCCAGTTTCTAGCCTTGCACCGACCATCCAATGGACCATGGACTAAACGCCACTGCCGGAAAGGAATATGTTTAGGGGACCCCCCCCCCCTCCACATACACAACACAACGTACATCTCGCGCCTATGAGGCGCAATAACTATTGAAGAAGATACTCAAAACTGGAATGAGAAACAAATCCATCCAGTGGACTGCCGAGCGAAAAGTCCTACGACACAAGAGCGGGATTCTCTAAAAAGCTAAGGTCGTCGGTGGCTAAGAGGACCCACTTAGAGACTTGGTATCTCAGTAGGAAATAGGAATGTTGCAACACGTTGAACTCGGTAGAAGAGCCTTGATGGTGTGTTACATGAACACTACATAAATATCCCCTTAAGCGTTCATGAGTAGCATCTAGGAGGTAGTCCTAGAATAAATGGGGCAGAAATGAGAACATCAAGATTCATGTAGGGTAAAGGAGAAACGATAAGCTAGTGAGTTAAATATAGAGAAACAGGAAAGAAAAAGAAAAAAAGCAAAATGATCTGAGCGCATTTAAAGGATTAAAGATGCACCTAATTAAGAAAAATGTCATTTATGAAAAGAGCAAAATGAAGGGGGCCTTGGGAATCACATTAACATAATAAGTAACATTGGATGACTTTCGCTTACTTAGGGTAATGTATTTTGTCAAACCTTCATGTTCTGTCGCAAGTAGTTCATTTAATCGTAGCAGGTGAGGTGTAATTTTATTCTTATATTAGTGGAAAAAAGATGTCACACGTGGAATATTTGTAACCTGATGAAGCATGACACGTGGTATAATGGCGTAGTGATAACTGGCACGCTCAATTAACAAAATTAAGAATACAAGGAAAGTACGTGAGAAACACCCACGAGATAGTAAAGAACAGAGGATCGGGCCTAAACATCTGTCAAAGAAGAGGCGCGAACGTAATGAATCAAGGTCAAAAGAAGGGAAAATACATGAACCAAAAGTAAATAAGGCAAAGGAATCAGAATCGTTGTAAGGCATTTATAGCTACTAATGTGTCAGTTATGGTTATCAATGATAACGGGCAATTAGTACAATTAATGCTCATAATGAATTCGTCTTAAATAGGAAAAATGTTATGATTTTACACCTCTATATAAGGATAAAGAATTTTACTTGTAAGGACAAGTTCCAAGTACTACTGAAATACACTTTGTAATTTCTTGCTTTATCAAAGTTTTTTACCTTAATTTTAGGGATTGACAGTCGTTTCATTCCTTATCTCTTTCTATCAATTTATGTTATTATTTTTGTTATTTTTCCAAATAGGTTGTTGAGGAAGAAAGTAAAACTTGATTATCAGTAACCCGTTTTCTTCTAAATATAGGCTTTGACTGAAATTCTATTTTTTGGTTAAACAAATTGGTTCCTTTACCAAGAATCTGATAATCTTTTCACTTTTCAAATTCTTCTTTCTCATAACCAAACTATGTCAACCGGTAACGACAATAACCAAGTGAAACCACAGGAGGGAACATCACCACACCTCTCTCCAACAGGATCCCTTGGTCAGTGCAGTGAAGGATTACTTGAGAGATCTATATCACACGCTAATGATCAACAAAGGGATGAACAAAATGTCGAACAAGACGTTTTAAAACAATTGATTGCAAAACACGTGAATAGTTATCTTCAAGACTTTGTTAGGGGGTTCCCTAACGCGCGAAAGACTCCTCCACCAATCTGTACGGCAACTTTAGAAAACCCACGTCCGGAGCTCGAAAATTCTGGTAGTGGAGGAATTCCCAATGACTCTCGCGATAGGAGGTTAGGTACACCAAATAACTCTAATTTACAAAGTTTGTTACTAACTTTGCAGAAACAGTTGAAAGAGCAGAATGATCGCATGGAGAAAATACCTGGTGTACCTCCCGTGATAAAATGAGTAGATATTGATAAATATTCACAACAGCCCTGGAAGCCAAGTGCGACTCCTCTGCCAATTCCTAAAAAGTTTAAAATGCCTGATATTTCAAAATATGATAGAACAACCAACCCTCGAGATCATGTAACTGCGTTTACAACTGGCGTGAAGGGCAATGCTTTAACCAAGTAGGAAATCCAATCAGTTTTAGTAAAAAATGTTTGTGAAACACTCACGAAAGGGGCGTTAACGTGGTATTCTCTTTTACCTGAAAACTCTATTGATTCTTTTGTTGAGCTTGCAGATTCATTCATAAAAGAACATTCGAGAGCTCAGAAGGTTGAAAAAAGACTAGAAGGCATCTTCAAGGTAAAACAAGGAGATACATAATTACTCAAGGAATTTGTGGTAGATTCGACAGGAGAGGATGATGCTACCACGAGTACCTTACAATTGGGCAACTATGGCATTCGTGAGCAATTTAAACGAGAAAATTTAAGAAGCTACGAGGATACTAAAGGAAAGTTTGCGAGAGTTTCCTGCAACAACATGGAATGATGTGTACAACAGGCACAACACGAAGCTGCGGATAGAAGAAGATACGATTTCATAGCCAAGGGTTGATGAAAGAGTAGGATCGAGACGTTCAAAAACCGAAAAAAAGGTCAAGAAAAAATAGGTATGAACCTTACATAGGACCTGCAGGGCGAGATTCATGGTCTAAACAGGAAAACATACAATCTGAATCAAGATGAAGGTGAATAGATACGGGTTCATCATCTAGATTCAGAAAGGAACCGGATGTGCAAGGCAGTGATTCCAATACACAGAGGATCGGAGATTACAATTTTAATGTTAGTACCTCCAAGTTAGTAGCTGTTTTAAGAGGTATGAGAGATAAGGTGCGGTGTCCTAAAGAAATGAGATCAAACCCGAGCAAAACAAATCCAGATTTCTAATGATAATTTCACATCGATCATGGCCATAGAACAACAGATTGTAGGTTATTACAAGGAGAATTTGAGAATTTGTTGAATCAGAGTTAGCTGACTTATTCAACGAGAAAGGTAGGAAATCATATATGAAGAATAGACAAGAGCTTCCGAAACCCCGTCTCCAAAGAGAACAGTCGATGTGATAAGTGGGGGAGATGAGGTCAATGGTGTGACATATACAGCTGCAAAAAAGATGTCAAAAGTCACGGTTACTCATGGAAAGCGAGTTTTCCAAGTTTTGGATAAAGACAATATAACATTTGATGATGAAGATGTGAACAACTTGTTAATTCCTCACAACGATGCGTTGGTAATATCCTTACTTGTACACGATACTAACGTTAAACAAGTTTTGATTGATCCAGGTAGCTCTGTAAATATCATTCTACTAAGGGTGGTGAATGAAATGCAAGCTAGTGACAAGGTGGTACCAAAGGCACGATCTTTTTCTGGATTTGATAATTCAAGCGTTATCACAACAGTGGAAATAGTGCTACCACATTTGCAAAGGGAGTTATCAATGATACAAGCTTCAGGTGATAGATGCTGATATAGATTATAATATGATTCTAGGAAGACCATGGATTCACGATATATATGTTCTACCAATCACATTGCATCAAGTTATTAAATTTCCTTCACAATGGGGGATTTGACCAATCCATGAAGATCAACAACCTTCTAAAAATATCAATTCAATGGTGGTTACAAGCACAATGAACAATGTTGTAGATGAGAAATAATAACTACAGAATTGAGTTGAGGATAGAGTAATTCAAACCTCAACTAAAAACATATTAGGACAGACGGATGTAGATTCAAGATCCGATGTTATTCAAGAACTAGAAGAGAATAAAAACATCAAAACAACAACTGAAGAACTCGAAGTTATAATTCTATTTAAACACTGGCCAGATAGAAAAGTTTACATCAGAGCAAATCTCAGCCAGAAATGAAAGGTAATTTAGTTGAATTTTCAAAATCTAACACAAATTGCTTTTCTTGGTCGCATTCAGATATGACAAGTATACCACCGGAGGTGATGACCCATAAACTGAACGAGGATCCATCGTACCCACCAGTCAAGCAGAAGAAAGGAAGAAAGGATCCTTCAAAAATCAAGTGATCCAGGATGAGGTACAAAAGCTTTTGGAAAATTGGGTCAATACGAAAGGTAAAGTACCCAGACTGGTTAGCTAATACTATGGTAGTTCCAAAAAAGAATGGAAAACGGCGGGTTTGTCCCGAATATTGGTGACTAAGATGTTCCAAGAACGTCTGGGAAAGACTATGGAAGTCTATATTGATGATATGTTAGTCAATTCAACATAAGCAGGGGATCATTTTTAACACTTATCAAGCACTTTCAAAATTCTCCGCAAATATAATATAAAGCTAAATCCAGAAAAGTGTGCTTTTGACGTGGCTTCAGGTAAGCTTTTAGGTTTTCTTGTTTCTAACAGGGGCATTGAATTGAATCCTGCACAAATCAAAGCTATTGAGGAGATACTGGATGTACTCACAAGCAAAAAGGAAGTGCATAGATTAACAGGAATAACAACAGCTTTGGGGAGATTTATTTCAAAATCATCAGAAAAAAGTTTTAAATTCATTTCGGTATTGAGAAAGCAAAGCCAATTTGAGTGGAATGACGAATTCCAACAAGCCCTCAAGGATCTAAAATCGTATTTTGTCAAATCGGCCTCTGCTAGCCAAACCGAAAGACAGAGAAAGGCTGCTCATTTATCTTGCCGTATCGGAAATGGCGGTAAGCGCGGTGTTGGTACGAGAAGATAGAGATAAGAAATATCCAATTTATTATGTTAGTAAATCTTTGTTACATGCTGATACTCGATATCCTCACTTAGAAAAACTTGCTTTAGAATTAAGTATGACATCTAGAAAATTGAGACCTTATTTTCAATGTCATCATATCTCTGTAATAACTGAGTTTCCTGTAAGAAATATATTGCACAAACAAGAACTATACGGTAGGTTAGCTAAATGGGCAATAGAACTCAGTGAATATGATATCATATATCAGCCCAGAACTGCAATAAAATTGCAGGTTTTAGCATAATTTGTAGCAGATTTCAGCACGAATTTAGTTCCTGAAGCAGAAAGAGAACTGCAGGTATTTACCAGATATAATCTAGGGACTTGGATTCTATTTACTGATGGTTCCTTGAATGTTAAAGGAGCGGGTCTAGGTATTGTACTAATTTCTCCTTCGGGGGAAATCATAAGACAAGCAATAGAATATTATCCTATCACTAACATAAAGCGTAGTACAAAGCTGTGATTGCTGGTTTTGAACTAGCACGAGAACTTAGTATAGAACAGATTGTAATCAAAAGTGATTCTCAACTAGTGGTTAACCAGATACAGGGGACTTACATAGCAAGAGAGGCACGAATGCAACAATATTTGGAAAAGGCACGAGAATTATTCAGACAATTTCAGTCGAGGTCGTACAAATAACTAGGGAGGAAAATGTAGAAACATATACGTTAGCTAGTCTCCCGTCTATTACGAAAATAACAAATGCAGAAAATGCTATTGTAATACATTTGTTTCATTCGATGCTCGACCAGGACAAGAATGAGGTAAATTTTAACAATTTGACATGGGATTGGAGGAACAAATTTGTTAACTTTTTGAAGTACATATTTTCCCTGAAGATAAGAAAAAGTATCAGTTACTTCGCCAAAAAACCGCCCGATATTACTTGATTCGGCGAAAATTATACCCAAAAATATTTGGAGGGCCTTTAGCACAGTGTCTCGAACCTTCGTAAACTGAATATGTGATTAGGGAAGTACATGAGGGGCACTATGGCAATCACTTTGGGGGAAGATCGTTGGTAAAGATACTAATAAGAGCAAGATATTATTGGCCAAAAATGGAAGAATAGGCGAAAGTTTTGTAGCCAAGTGCGATAAATGCCAACGATATGGTAATAGCATGAATCGCCCAGCAGAACTGCTACATTCAGTTATTTTGACGTGGCCTTTCATGAAATGGGGATGGATATCGTAGGTCTGTTACCTCAAGCTAAAGGAAATGTACGGTTTCTATTAGCTTTGACAGATTATTTTTCAAATTGGGTAGAAGCAGGAGCTTTTAAACATGTGCGAGAAAAGGAAGTCAAGGATTTTATTTGGCGAAACTTTATCTGTCGTTTCGGAGTACCAAAAGAAATCGTGTGTGACAATGGCCCACAGTTCATGGGCACGAAAATTATAGAATTTGTTTAGAGTTGACTGATTAAACGGATTACATCCGCATCTTACCATCATGTAGCCAATGGGTAAGCTGAGTCAACAAACAAAGTTATTATTAATAACTTAGATAAGAGATTAGAAGAATCAAAAGGCAAATGGAAAGAAATGTTACCAGGGGTATTGTGGGCTTATCGAACGACAGCAAAAGCAAGCACAAGTGAGACTCCATTTTCACTTGTCTATGGCGCTGAAGCCTTAATCCTAGTAGAAATAGGTGAACCATGTACCAGGTATACATATGCTATTGAGGGGTTAAATGAAGAAGAGACACGAATGAATTTGGATTTACTAGAAGAAAGGAGATATGCGACGCTGATAAGGATGGCGGATCAGATCAGATGATTGAGCGATAACACAACAGGAAAGCTAATCTAAGATACTTCAAGATTGGAAACCATGGATGGCAAGGTACTACCATTGTTAACATCCAATTTTGTCCCTCCTTTCTTCTAGTCAATTTCCTTAAGCTTCTAAGTTATTAATACATCAAATATTTTATTTTTTCAATACTATTTTCCATTTACTACACTATTGTTGTTGTTATTATTACGTTATTACTACTACTACTACTATTAATACTATCATTATTGAGACTACTATTACAATTACTATTCTTGTCAGTAAAACTATTAGTATTACTGATTGTTATTGTTAATATTATTATTCATACTAATATTGATGTTGTTGTTGTACAATTACTATTATTGTCAGTAAAACTATTAGTATTACTGATTGTTATTGTTAATATTATTATTCATACTAATATTAATGTTGTTGTTGTTGTTATTACTATTATTATTATTATTATTATTATTATTATTATTATTATTAT
>MDKI01056911.1:0-14265 GCA_005239505.1 Nicotiana paniculata
CCAACGCTTCGAAATGATCAAGTTACTTTTTTGGCATTTTATGGAAATTAAACTGGAATTCCGTCAGTCGTGCATGAATTATTGCCTACCATGGTCCAGGCTGGACGCCTTGGTACGGAGTCGGTACCAGATCACATGGTATTTGTCCGGGATATCAAATATGACCCAAGGAAAAATAACCAACGCTTTGAAATGATCAAGTTACAATTTTTGGAATTTTATGGCAATTAAACTGGAATTCCGACAGTCGTGCCTTTATTATCACCTGCCATGGTCTAGGCCGGACGCCTTGGTAAGGAACCGGTACCAGGTCGCATGATATTTGTTCGGGATATGAAATATGACCCAAAGAACCATAACCAACGCTTCGAAATGATCAAGTTACATTTTTGGCATTTTATGGCAATTAAACTGGAATTCCGCCAGTCGTGCCTGTATTATCGCCTGCCATGGTCCAGGCCGGACGCCTTGGGACGGAGCCGATACTAGGTCGCATGATATTTGTCCGGGACATTAAATATGATGCAAGGAACCATAACCAAGGCTTCGAAATGATCAAGTTACATTTTTTGGCATTTTATGGCAATTAAACTGGAATTTCGCCATCGTGCCTGTATTAGCGCCTTCCATGGTCCAGGTCGGACGCCTTCGTACGGAGCCGGTACTGGATCACATGATATTTGTCCTGGACATCAAATACGACCCAAGGAACCATAACCAACACTTCGAAATGATCATGTTACATTTTTTAGCATTTTACGGCAGTTAAACTGGAATTTCGCTAGTCGAGCCTCTATTATCGCCTACCATGGTCCAGGCCGAACGCCTTGGTACAGAACCGGTACCGGATTGCATGATCTTTCTCCAGGACATCAAATACGACCCACGGAACCATAACCAACGCTTAGAAATGATCAAATTACATTTTTTGGAATTTTATGGCAATTAAACTGGAATTTCGCCAGTCGTGCATGTATTATCGCTTGCCATTGTCCAGGCCGGAAGCCTTGGTACGGAGCCGGTACTGGATCGCATGATATTTTTCAGGAATAGAAAATGACCCAATGAACCATAACCAACGCTTCGAAATGATCAAATTACATTTTTTGGCATTTTATGGCAATTAAACTGGAATTCCGCCAGTCGTGCCCTTATTATCGCCTGCCATGGTCCATGCGGGACGCCTTGGTACGAAGCCAGTACCGTGTCGCATGATATTTTTCTGGGACATTAAATATGACCCAAGGAACCATAACCAACGCTTCGAAATGATCAAGTTACATTTTTTTGCATTTTATGGCTATTAAACTGGAATTTCGCCAATCGTGCATGTATTATCGCCTGCCATTGTCCAGGCCGGATGCCTTGGTACAAAGCCGGTACCGGATCACATGATATTTGTTCGCGACATCAAATACGACCCAAGGAACCATAACCAATGCTTCGAAATGATCAAGTTATATTATTTTGTATTTTATGGCAATTAAACTGGAATTCCGCCAGTCGTGCATGTATTACCGCCTGCCATGGTCCAGTCCGGATGCCTTGGTACGGAGCCGGTATCGGATCGGATGATATTTGTCTGATAAATCAAATATGAACCAAGGAACCATAACCAATGCTACGAAATGATCAAGTTACATTTTTTGGCATTTTAAGACAATTAAACTGGAATTCAGCTAGTCGGGCCTCTATTATCGCTATCCATGGTCCAGGCCGGATGCCTTGGTTTGGATCCGGTACCGGATTGCATGAAATATGTCCTGAACATCAAATAAAACCCAAGAAACCATAACAAACTCTTATAAAGGATCAAGTTACATTTTTTTTCATTTTATGGCAATTAAAGTAGAATTCCGACAAGTCGTGCCTGCATTATCGCCTTCTATGGTCCAGGCCGGACGCCTTGGTACGTAACCGGTACCGAATCGCATGATATTTGTCCGGGACATCAAATACAACCCAAGGATTCATAACCAATGCTTCAAAATGATCAAGTTATATGTTTTGGAATATTATGGCATTAAACTGGAATTCCGCCAGTCGTGCCTGTATTATTGCCTACATAGTCCAGGCCGGACGCCTTGGTACGGAGTTGGTACCGGATATCATGATATTTGTGTGGGACATCAAATACAACCCAAGGAGCCATAACCAACGCTTCTAAATGATCAAGTTACATTTTTTGGCATTTTATGGCAATTAACTGGAATTCCGCCAGTCGTGCCTGTATTACCGCCTGCCATGGTCCAGGCCGGACGCCTTGGTGCGGAGCCGGTACCGAATCGCATGATATTTCTCCAGGTCATTAAATACGACCCAAGGAACCATAACCAATGGTTCGAAATGATCAAATTACATTTTTTGGCATTTTATGGCAATTAAACTGGAATTCCGCCAGTCGTACCTGTATTATCGCCGGCCATGATCCAGGCCGGACGCCTTGGTACGGAGATGGTACCGGATCTCCTGATATTTATTCGGGACATCAAATACGACCCAAGGAACAATAACCAATGCTTCGAAATGAGCAAGTTATTTTTTTTGGCATTTTATGGCAACCGGACTCCTTGGTACAGAGCCAGTACCGGATCGCATGATATTCTTGCAAGATATTAAATATGACCCAAGGAACCACAACCAACGCTTTGAAATGATCAATTTACATTTTTGGCATTTTATGGAAATTCACTAGAAATTCCGCTAGTCGTGCCTGTATTATCGCCTGCCATGGTCCAGGCCGGACGCCTTGGTATGGAGCCGGTATCGGGTCACATGGTATTTGTCCGGGACATTAAACATGACCCAAGTAACCATAACCAACGCTTCGAAATGATCAAGTTAGATTTTTTCGCATTTTATGGCAATTAAACTGGAATTCCGCCAAGTCGTGCCTCTATTATCGCCTCCCATGGTCCAGGTCGGACGTCGTGGTACGTCGCCGGTACCGAATCGCATGATATTTGTCCGGTACATCAAATATGACCCAAGGAACCATAACCAACACTTCGAAAGGATCAAGTTACTTTTTTGGCATTTTATGGCAATTAAACTGGAATTGCGCCAATCATGCCGGTATTATCGCTTACCGTGGTCCAGGTCGGAATACTTGGTACGGAGCCGTTACCGGATATCATGATATTTTTTTGGCACATCAAATACGACCCAAGGAACCATAACCAACGCTTCGAAATGATCAAGTTACTTTTTTGGCATTTTATGGCAATTAAACTGGAATTACGTCAGTCGTGCATGTATTATTGCCTACCATGGTCCAGGCTGGACGCCTTGGTACGGAGTCGGTACCAGATCACATGGTATTTGTCCGGGATATCAAATATGACCCAAGGAAAAATAAACAACACTTTGAAATGATCAAGTTACATTTTTTGGCAATTAAACTGGAATTCCGACAGTCGTGCCTTTATTATCACCTGCCATGGTCTAGGCCAGACGCCTTGGTAAGGATCCGGTACCAGGTCGTATGATATTTGTCCGGGATATGAAATATGACCCAAGGAACCATAACCAACGCTTCGAAATGATCAAGTTACATTTTTGGCATTTTATGGCAATTAAACTGGAATTCCGCCAGTCGTGCCTGTATTATCGCCTGCCATGGTCCATGCCGGACGCCTTGGTACGGAGCCGGTACTGGGTAGCATTATATTTGTCCGGGACATTAAATATGACGCAAGGAACCATAACCAACGCTTCGAAATGATCAAGTTACATTTTTTGGCATTTTATGGCCATTAAACTGGAATTTCGCCATCGTGCCTGTATTAGCGCCTGCCATGGTCCAGGCTGGACGCCTTCATACGGAGCCGGTACTGGATCACATGATATTTGTCCTGGACATCAAATACGACCCAAGGAACCATAACCAATGCTTCGAAATGATCAAGTTATTTTTTTTAGCATTTTACGGCAGTTAAACTGGAATTTCGCCAGTCGAGCCTCTATTATCGCCTGCCATGGTCCAGGCCGGACGCCTTGGTACAGAACCGGTACCGGATTGCATGATATTTCTCCAGGACACCATATACGACCCACAAAACCATAACCAACGCTTAGAAATGATCAAATTACATTTTTTGGAATTTTATGGCAATTAAACTGGAATTTCTCCAGTCGTGCATGTATTATCGCCTGCCATGGTCATGGCCGGACGCTTTGGTACGGAGCCGGTACCGAATCATATGATATTTGTCCGGGACATCAAATACGACCCAAGGAACCATAACCAACGCTTCGAAATGATCAAGTTAAATTCTTTTAGCATTTTATGGCAAATAAACTGGAATTCCATCAAACGTGCATGTATTATCGCTTGCCAATGTCCAGGCCGGAAGACTTGGTACGGAGCCGGTACCGGATCAGATGATATTTTTCAGGAATAGCAAATATGACCCAATGAACCATAACCAACGCTTCGAAATGATCAAATTACATTTTTTGGCCTTTTATGGCAATTAAACTGGAATTCCGCCAGTCGTGCCTGTATTATCGCCTGCCATGGTCCTTGCGGGACGCCTTGGTACGGAGCCGGAACCGCGTCGCATGATATTTTTCTGGGACATTAAATATGACCCAAGGAACCATAACCAACGCTTCGAAATGATCAAGTTACATTTTTTGGCATTTTATGGCAATTAAACTGGAATCTGGCAGCCGTGCCTGTATTATTGCCTGCCATAGTCCAGGCCGGAAGCCTTGGTACGGAGCCGGTAGCGGATCACATGATATATATTCAGGACATCAAATACCATCCAAGGCACCATAACCAACACTTCGAAATGATCAAGTTACATTTTTTGGTATTTTATGGCAATTAAACTGGAATTCTGCTAGTCGTGCCTATATTATTGCCTGCCATGCTCTAGGCCAGAAGCCTTGGTACGGAGCCGTTACCAGATCACATGATATTTCTCCAGGACATCAAATACGACCCAAGGAACCATAACCAACGCTTCGAAATGATAAAATTACCATTTTGGCATTTTATGGCAATTAAACTGAAATTCTGGCAGTCGTGCCTGTATTATCACCTGCCATGGTCCAGGCCGGACGCCTTGGTACGGATCTGGTACCGGATCTCATGATATTTATCCGGGACATCAAATACGACCCAAGGAACCATAACCAACGCTTCGCAATTATCAAGTTACATTTTTTGGCATTTTATGGCAATTAAACTGGAATTCCGTCAGTCGTGCATGTATTATCGCCTGCCATGGTCCAGGCCGGACGCCTTGGTACGGAGCCACTACCGGATTGCATGATATTTGTCCGGGATATCAAACATTACCCAAGGAACCATATGCAACGCTTCGAAATGATCAAGTTACATGTTTTTGCATTCTATGGCAATTAAAATGGAATTCCGCTAGTCGTGCCTGTATTAGTGCTTGCCACGGTCCAGGCCGGACGCCTTGGTATGGGGCCGGTACTGAATTGCATGATATTTGTCCTGGACATCAAATACGACCCAAGGAACCATAACTAACGCTTCGAAATGATCAAGTTACATTATTTGGCATTTTATGGCAATTAAATTTGAATTCTGCCAGTCGTGCCTGTATTATCGCCATCCATGGTCCAGTCCGGACACCTTGGTATGGATCCGGTACCGGATCGCATGTTATTTTTTCGGGATATCAAATGCAACCAAAGGAACCATAACCAACTCTTCGAAATGATCAAGTTATATTTTTTGGCATTATATGGCAATTAAACTGGAATTCCGTCAGTCGTGCATGTATTATCGCCTGCCATGGTCCAGAACGGACGCCTGGGTACGGAGTCGGTACTTCAAAATGATCAAGTTACATTTTTTTGCATTTTATGGAAATTAAACTGGAATTGCGCCAGTCATGCCTGTATTATTGCCTGCAATGGTCCAGATCGGACTCCTTGGTACAGAGCCGGTATCGAATCTCATGATATTTTTCCAAGACATCAAATACAACACAAGGAACCATAACCAATGCTTCGAAATGATCATGTTACATTTTTTGGCATTTTATGGCAATTAAACTGGAATTTCGCCAGTCGTGCCTGTATTATCGCCTGCCATGGTCCAGGCCGGACGCCTTGGTACAGAGCCAGTACCGAATCTCATGATATTTTTTTGGGACATCAAATACGACCCGAGGAACCATACCCAACACTTCCAAATCATCAAGTTACATTTTTTGGCATTTTATGGCAATTAAAGTGGAATTTCGTCAGTCGTGCATGTATTATCGCCTGCCATGGACCACGCCGGACGCCTTGGTACGGAGACGGTATCGGATCGCATGATATTTTTCCGTGATATTAAATATGACCCAAGGAACCATAACCAATGCTTTTAAATGAGCAAGTTACATTTATTGGTTTTTTATGATAATTAAACTAGAATTCCGAAAGTCGTGCCTGTATTATCGCCTGCCATGGTCCAGGCCGGACGCCTTGGTGCGGGGCCGGTACAGGGTCACATGATATTTGTCCGGGGTATGAAATATGACCCAAGGAACAATAACCAACGCTTCGAAATGATCAAGTTACATTTTTTGTCATTTTATGGCAATTAAACTTGAATTCCGCTAGTCGTGCCTGTATTATCACCTGCCATAGTCCAGGTCGGACGCCTTGGTACGGAGATGGTACTGGGTCGCATGATATTTGTGTGGGTCATTAAATATGACCCAAGGAACCACAAGCAACGCTTTGAAATAATCAATTTACATTTTTGGGTATTTTATGTCAATTAAACTGGAATTCCGACAGTCGTGCCTGTATTATCGCCTACCATGGTCCAGGCCAGACACCTAGGTACGAAGTCGGTACCAGGTCGCATGATATTTGTCCTGGATATGAAATATGAATCAAGGAACCATAACCAATGTTTCCAAATGATCAAGTTACTTTTTTTGGCATTTTATGACAATTAAACTTGAATTCCGCCAGTCGTGCCTGTATTAGCGCCTGCCATGGTCCAGGTCGGACGCCTTGGTACGGAGCCGGTACCAAATCGCATGATATTTGTCTTGGATATCAAATACGATCCAAGGAACCATAACCAACGGTTCCAAATGATCAAGTTACATTTTTCTGCATTTTCTGGCAATTAAATTGGAATTCCGCCAGTCATGCGTCTATTATCACCTGCCATGGTCCAGGCCGGACGCCTTGGTACACAGACGGTACCGGATATCATGATATTTGTCCGGAACATCAAATACGACCCAAGGCACCATAACCAACGCTTCTAAATGATCAAGTTACACTTTTTGGCATTTTATGGCAATTAAACTGGAATTCCGACAGTCGTGCATGTATTATCGCCTGCCATGATCCAGGCCGGACGCCTTGGTACGAAGCCGGTACCGGGTCTCATGATATTTGTCCGTGAGATTAAATATGTCCCAAGGAACCATAACCAATGCTTCGAAATATGACCCAAGGAACCATAACCAACGCTTCGAAATGATCAAGTTACATTTTTTGGCATTTTATGGAAATTAAACTTGAATTCCGCCAATCGTGCCTGTATTAGCGCCTGCCATGGTCCAGGACGGACGCCCTGGACATCAAATACGACCCAAGCAACCATAACTAATGCTTCGAAATGATCTAGTTACATTTTTCTGCATTTTATGGCGATCAAAGAGGAATTCCGCCAGTCGTGCCTCTATTATAGCCTGCCATGGTCCAAGCCGGATGCCTTGGTACAAAGACGGTACTGGATCGCATGATATTTCTCCAGGACATCAAATACGACCCACAGAACCATAACAACCGCTTTGAAATGATAAAGTTACATTTTTAGCATTTTATGGCAATTAAACTGGAATTCCGACGGTCGTGCATCTATTATTGCCTGCCATGGTCCAGGCTGGACGCCTTGGTACAGAGAGGGTACCGGATCGCATGATATTTCTCCAGGACATCAAATACGATCCACATAACCATAACCAACGCTTTTAAATGATCAAGTTAAAATTTTTGGAATTTTATGGCAATTAAACTGGAATTCCGTCAGTCGTGCCTGTATTATCGCCTCCCATGGTCTAGGCCGGACGCCTTGGTATGGAGCCGGTACCGGGTCACATGATATTTGTCCGGGATATGAAATATGATCCAAGGAACCATAACTAACGCTTCGAAATGATCAAGTTAAATTTTTTGGAATTTTATGGCAATTAAACTGAAATTCCGCCAATCCTGCCTCTATTATCGCCTGCCATGGTCCAGGCCGGACGCCTTGGTACAGAGACGGTACCGGATCGCATGATATTTCTCCAGGACATCAAATACGACCCACAGAACCATAACCAACGCTTTGAAATGATCAAGTTACATTTTTTGGCATTTTATGGCAATTAAACTGGAATTTCGCCAGTCGTGCCTATATTATCGCCATCCATGGTCCATACCGGACGCCTTGGTATGGATCCGGCACCGGATCGCATAATATTTTTTCCGGGACATCAAATACAACCCAAGGAACCATAACCAACTCTTCGAAATGATCAAGTTACATTTTTTGGAATTTTAGGGCAATTAAACTGGAATTCCGCCAGTCGTGCCTATATTATCGCCTGCCATGGTCCAGGCCGGATGCCTTGGTACGGAGCCGGTACCGGATCTCATGATATTTTTCCGGGACATCAAATACGACCCAAGGAACCATAAACAACCCTTCGAAATGATCAAGTTACATTTTTTGGAATTTTATGACAATTAAACTGGAATTCCGCCAGTCGTGCCTATATTATCGCCTGCCATGGTCCAGGCCGGACGCCTTGGTACGGAGCCGGTACCGGGTCGCGTGATATTTTTCCGGGACATTAAATATGACCCAAGCAACCATAACCAACGCTTTGAAATGATCAAGTTACATTTTTTGGCAATTTATGGAAATTAAACTGGAATTTCGCCAGTCGTGCCTGTATTATCGCCATCCATGGTCCATGCCGGACGCCTTGGTATGGAGCTGGCACCGGATCGCATGATATTTTTCCGGGAAATCAAATACAACCCAAAGAACCATAACCAATTCTTCGAAATGATTAAGTTACATTTTTTTGCATTTTATCGCAATTAAACTGGAATTCCACCATGTCGTGCTTGTATTATCGTCTGCCATTGTCCAGGCCGGACGCCGTGGTATGTAATGGTACCGAATCGCATGATATTTTTCCGGGACAATAAATATGACCCAAGGAACCATAACCAAAACTTCGAAATGATCAAGTTACATTTTTTGGCATTTTATGGCAATTAAACTGGAATTCCGCCAAGTCGTGCCTGCATTATCGCCTTCCATGGTCCAGGCCGGACGCCGTGGTACGTAGCCGGTACCGAATCGCATGATATTTCTCCGGGACATCAAATATGACCCTAGGAACCATAACCAAAACATCGAAATGATCAAGTTAGATTTTTTCGCTTTTTATGGCAATTAAACTTGAATTCCGCCAATCGTCCCTGTATTATCGCCATCCATCGTCCAGGCCGGATGCCTTGGTATGGATCCGGTACTGGATCAGATGACATTTGTCCGGGACATAAAATACAACCCAAGAAACCATAACCAACTCTTCGAAAGGATCAAGTTAAGATTTTTTCCATTTTATGGCAATTAAACTAGAATTCCGCCAAGTCGTGCCTGCATTATCGCCTTCCATGGTCCAGGCCGGACGCCTTGGTACGTAGCCGGTATCGAATTACATGATATTGTCCAAGACATCAAATACAACCTAAGGATTCATAACCAATGCTTCGAAATGATCAAGTTACATTTTTTGGAATTTTATGGCAATTAAACTGGAAGACCGCCAGCCGTGCCTGTATTATTGCCTGCCATAGTCCAGGTCGGACACCTTGGTACGGAGCCGGTACCGGATCACATGATATTTATACAGGACATCAAATACGACCCAAGGAACCATAAACAATGCTTCGAAATGATCGAGTAACATTTTTTGGCATTTTATGGCAATTAAACAGGAGTTCTGCCAGTCGTGCATGTATTATCGCCTGCCATGGTCCAGGCCGGATGACTTGGTACGGAGCCGGTACCGGATATCATGATATTTGTCCGGAACATCAAATACGACCCAAGGAACCATAACCAATGCTTCAAAATGATCAAGTTACATTTTTTGGTATTTTATGGCAATTAAACTGGAATTCTGACAGTCGTGCATGTATTATCGCCTACCATGGTCCACGTCGGACGCCTTGGTATAGAGACGGTACCGGATCGCATGATATTTCTACAGGACATCAAATACGACCCACAGAACCATAACCAACGCTTTGAAATGAACAAGTTACATTTTTTGGCATTTTATGGCAATTAAACTGAAATTTTACCAGTCGTGCCTGTATTATCGCCATCCATGGTAAAGGTCGGACGCCTTGGTATGGAGCCGGCACCGGATCGCATGATATTTTTCCGGGACATCAAATACAGCCCAAGCAACCATAACCAACTCTTCGAAATGATCAAGTTACATTTTTTGGAATTTTATGGCAATTAAACTGAAATTCTGCTAGTCGTGCCTGTATTATCTCCTGCCATGGTCCAGGCCGGACGCCTTCGTATGGAGCCGATACCGAGTCGCATGATATTTGTCCGGGACATCAAATATGACCCAAGGAACCATAACTAACGCTTCGAAATGATCAAGTTACATTTTTTGCCTTTCTATGACAATTAGACTGGAGTTCCGTCAGCCGTACCTGTATTATTGCCAGCTATGGTCCAGGCCGGACGCCTTGGTATGGAGCCGGTACCGGATCGCATGATATTTGTCCGAGATATCAAATATTACCCAAGGAACCATAACCAACGCTTCGAAATTATCAGGTTATATTTTTTTTAATTTTATGGAAATTAAACTGGAATTCCGCTAGTCGTGCCTGTATTATCGCCTGCCATGGTCCAGGCCGGACGCCTTGGTACGGAGCCGATACCGAGTCGCATGATATTTGTCCGGGACATAAAATATGACCCAAGGAACCATAACCAATTCTTCGAAATGATCAAGTTACATTTTTTGGCATTTTAAGGCAATTAAACTGGAATTTCGCCAGTCGAGCCTCTATTATCGCCTGCCATGGTCCAGGCCGGACGCCTTGGTATGGAGCCGGTACCGAATCGCATGATATTTGTCCGGGACATAAAATATGACCCAAGGAACCATAACCAATTCTTCGAAATGATCAAGTTACATTTTTTGGCATTTTAAGGCAATTAAACTGGAATTTCGCCAGTCGAGCCTCTATTATCGCCTGCCATGGTCCAGGCCGGACGCCTTGGTACAGAACCGGTACCGGATTGCATGATATTTTTCCAGGACATCAAATACGACCCACGAAACCATAACCAACGCTTAGAAATGATCAAATTACATTTTTTGGCATTTTATGGCAATTAAACTGGAATTCCGCTAGTCGGGCCTGTATTATCGCCTGCCATGGTCAAGGCCGGACGCCTTGGTACGGAGCCGGTACCGGACCCTATGATATTTGTTCGGGAAATCCAATATGACCCAAGGAACCATAACCAACGCTTCGAAATGACCAAGTTACTTTTTTTGGCATTTTATGGCAATTAAACTGGAATTCCGCCAAGTCGTGCCTTTATTATCGCCTGCCATGGTCCAGGCCGGACGCCGTGGTAAGTTGCCAGTACCGAATCACATGATATGTTTACGGGACATCAAATACGACCCAAGGAACCATAACCAACGCTTCGAAATGATCAAGTAACATTTTTGGCAGTTTATGGAAATTAAACTGGAATTCAGCCAGTCGTGGATGTAATATTGCCTGCCATGGTCCAGGCCGGACGCCGTGGTACGTAGCCAGTACCGAATCACATGATATTTTACAGGAAATCAAATATGAACCAAGTAACCATAAGCAATGCTTCGAAATGATCAAGTTACATTTTTAGGTATTTTATGGCAATTAAACTGGAATTCCGTCAGTCGTGGATGCAATATCGCCTGCCATGGTCCAGGCCGGACTCCTTGGTACGGAGGCGGTACCGAATCTCATGATATTTGTCCGAGACATCACATACGACATAAGGAACCATAACCAACGCTTCGAAATTATCAAATTACATTTCTTGGCATTTTATGGCAATTAAACTGGAATTCCGCTAGTCGTGCCTGTATTATCGCCTGCCATAGTCCAGGCCGCACGCCTTCGTACGGAGCCGATACCGAGTCGCATCATATTTGTCCGGGACATCAAATATGACCCAAGGAACCATAACTAACGCTTCGAAATGATCAAGTTACATTTTTTGCCATTCTATGACAATTAGACTGGAATTCTGCCAGTCGTGCCTGTATTATTGCCTGCTATGGTCCAGGTCGGACGCCTTGGTACGGAGCCGGTACCGGATCGCATGATATTTGTCCGAGATATCAAATATTACCCAAGGAACCATAACCAACGCTTCGAAATGATCAGGTTATATTTTTTGTAATTTTATGGAAATTAAACTGGAATTCTGCCAGTCGTGCCTGTATTATCGCCTGCCATAGTCTAGGCCGGACGCCTTGGTACGGAGCCAATATCGGGTCGCATGATATCTGTCCGGGACAACAATATGACCCAAGGAACCATAACCAACGCTTCGAAATGATTAAGTTACATTTTTTGGCATTTTACGGCAATTAAACTGGAATTTTGCCAGTCGAGACTCTATTATCGCCTGCCATGGTCCAGGCCGGACGCCTTGGTACAGAACCAGTACTGGATTGCATGATATTTGTCCACGACATCAAATACGACCCACGAAACCATAACCAACGCTTAGAAATGATCAAATTACATTTTTTGGTATTTTATGGCAATTAAACTGGAATTTCTCCAGTCGTGCATGTCTTATCGCCTGCCATGGTCAAGGCCGGACGCCTTGGTACGGAGCCGGTACCAGACTGTATGATATTTGTTTGGGATATCAAATATTACCCAAGGAACCATAACCAACGCTTCGAAATGACCAAGTTACATTTTTTGGCATTTTATGGCAATTAAACTGGAATTCCGCCAAGTCGTGCCTTTATTATCGCCTGCCATGGTCCAGCCCGGACGCCGTGGTACGGCCAGTACCGAATCACATGATATTTTTACGGGACATCAAATATGACCCAAGTAACCATAACCAACGCTTCGAAATGATCAAGTTACATTTTTTGGTATTTTATGGCAATTAAACTGGAATTCCGCAATCATGCCTGTATTATCGCCTGCCATGGTCCAAGTCGGACTCCTTGGTACGGAGCCGGTACCGAATCTCATGATATTTGTCCGAGACATCAAATACGACATAAGTAACCATAACCAACGCTTCGAAATTATCAAGTTATATTTTTTGGCATTTTATGGCAATTAAACTGGAATTCCGCTAGTCGTGCCTGTATTATCGCCTGCTATGGTCCAGGCCGGATGCCTTGTTAGTGAGCCGGTACTGGGTCGCATGATATTTGTCCGGGACATCAAATATGACTCAAGGAACCATAACCTACGTTTCGAAATGATCAAGTTACATTTTTTGGCATTTTATGGCAATTAAACTGGAATTTCGCCAATTCGTGCTTGTATTATCGCCTGCGATGGTCCAGGGCGGACGCCGTAGTACGGAGCCGTTATCCGATCGCATGATATTTTTCCAGGACATTAAATACGACCCATGAAACCATAACCAACGCTTCGAAATGATCAAGTTACATTTTTTGGCATTTTATGGCAATTAAACTGGAATTCTGCCAAGTCGTGCTTGTATTATCGCCTGCCATGGTCCAGGCCGGACGCCTTGGTACGCAGCCGTTATCGGATCGCATGATATTTTTCCGGGACATTAAATACGACCCAAGGAACCATAACCAATGCTTTGAAATGATCAAGTTGCATTTTTTGGCATTTTATGGAAATTAAACTTGAATTCCGTCGGTCGTGCATGTATTATCGCTAGCCGTGGTCCAGGCCAGACGCTTTGGCACGGAGCCGGTACCGGACCGCATGGTATTTATTCAAGATATCAAATATGACCCAAGGAACCATAAACCAACACTTCGAAATGATCAAGTTACATTTTTTGGCATTTTATGGCAATTAAACTGGAAGTCCGCCAAGTCGTGCCTTTATTATCGCCTGCCATGGTCCAGGCCGGACGCTGTGGTATGTAGCCGGTACTGGAACGCATGATATTTATTCGGGATATCAAATATGACCCAAGGAACCATAACC
>MDKI01195793.1:0-16729 GCA_005239505.1 Nicotiana paniculata
TGGTTACTCATTAATGACTAATTATGACATTAATGAGGTGTTACAAAGGATAACGGTAATTGGAGTTCGGTTACATAACGTTCGAGTAGTCAATTGTGGGTCCTTAAATCTGCCTGTAGCTTTGTCTAGATTCATTCTGACCGTGCCTCTCTCCCGTTTTGATCAAGTTGAGTTTCCCGTGGATGATAAGTTCGTGGTTTTACTGAACCGTGGCTCTTTGTACCGTACCTCTTCAAAGAATCACATCTAGCAGTCGCGTTTTCCTGTGTCCACGTGGCTGGCTGAGTTGTCAAAAGCCTGATTACTGTGAAACTCTTTTTTACCAATAAATTCGATGCAACGGAAGCTTCCAGACTACTTGAAGAGATACATGTTGGGACCTGCGGCCCACATATGAATGGTTTTGTCTTGGCAAAGAAAATACTCAAAGCCGGTTACTTCTGGATTACCATGGAAACGGACTGCATCCAGTATGCCCGGAAATGCTACCGATGTCAGGTACATGCAGATATGATAAAGGTACCCCCAAACGAGCTCAACGCAACAAGCTCTCCTTGGCCTTTCACTGCCTGGGGAATGGACGTCATTGGACCGATAGAGCCTACCGCCTCAATTGGACAAAGATTCATCTTATAGCTATTGATTATTTCAGCAAATGGGTCGAAGCGGCATCCTACAAAGTAGCGACTAAGAAAGTCGTGGTAGACTTTGTCTGTGACCGTACTATTTGTCGATCCGGGGTTCCGGAGTCAATCATCACCGACAACGGCTCCAATCTCAACAGTGATCTGATGAAAGCCATGTGCGAGACTTTTAAAATCAAACACAAGAATCCCATAGCCTATAGACCTCGGATGAATGGAGCTATAGAAGCGGCTAACAAGAACATCAAGAAGATATTGGGAAAGATGATAGAAAAACACAGACAGTGGCACGAAAAGCTATCATTTGCCTTACTGGGATACAGCACCACAGTCCACACATCAACTAGGGCAACTCCTTATTTACTGGTTTATGGTACGGAAGCTATTATTTCTGCCGAAGTGGAGATCCCTTCCTTAAGAATCATACAAGAAGCTGAGCTCAGCGACGCAAAATTGATAAAAGGCCGGTACGAGCAGTTGGCCCTCATAGATGGGAAAAGGATGAATTCAATATGTCGCGGACAACTTTATCAGAACAGAATGACCAGAGCTTTCAACAAAAGAGTCGGCAGTTCACACCATGACAGCTAGTGTTAAAGAAGATCTTTCCACATCAAGATGAGGCCAAAGGGAAATTCTCTCCCAACTGGAAAGGTTTGTATATGGTTCATCGATTACTGACGGGAAGAGCTCTCATACTTGAAATAATGGACGGAGAATTCTGGCCAAAACCAATCAATTCAGATACGGTCAAATGCTACTATATGTAACTCTTTATGATGTAAACTGAACTACGCCTGACCTGATTCCCGTTTAAGAGGGGATAGATAGGCAGCCCTATGGGTTCGGTCACAATTCAATAAAAATCTCATTTCCCCCGGCAATTGGAAACTAGGGCAGAATTTTGAGAAGGACCCTCAAAATTCTGAAGCAAGTTCAGCCGATTGTAGCATATACAACGGTAAGAATCATCAACCATCTAACTAGGGAATAATTTTGAGGAGGGACCTCAAAATTCCGTAGCATGAGTGGTTGAAATGTCTTGAACCATGTCACGGTCGTCGGTTCATCTAAATTTCTCAAAATATATTTTACTATGTCTTCAGAAAATCATGCACGTTTTCAAAATATAGCTTTATTTAGAAAACGCTACCCCGATGACATAAGCAGGATCATCAGACCAAGCAGAACAAAGCAAGCAAAGTCAGCGGGGATACGAACCAACATTCCCCATCTACAGAACTCACAATTTTTCTTTGGATGCAGGAATAAAGAACAAAAAAGTTTCGAAGTCACGAACTTCAACACAGTCGCAAATTCAAGGTTTACTATCAGCACAAAATAATGAACGTGCTCAAGAGTCCAGTCTCACAACAATCGCAATACCACAACCTATTACCAGCTAAGAAATCCTATAACATTCGCTATTTGTTCCTTTGCATAGGGCGAAGGCCTGCCTTCATCTTGCACGGGACTAAGCTCTGTCCCACATTTACATGAGGTTAAGCTCTGCCTCCATTTTCATAAGGCTAATCTCTGCCTTCCTATCTGCATAAGGCTAATATTCTGCCTTCCCTTGCATAAGGCTAATCTTCTACCTTCCTATCTCCATAATGTTAACCTTCTGCCTTCCCTTGCATAAGGCTAATCTTCTGCCTTCCTATCTACATAAGGCTAATCTTCTGCCTTCCCTTGCATAAGGCTAATCTTCTGCCTTCCTATCTGCATAAGGCTAATTCCCTGCCTTCCCTTGCATAAGGCTATCTCTTCCTTCCTATCTGTATAAAGCTAATCTTCTGCCTTCCTATCTGGATAATGATAATCTTCTGCCTTCCCTTGCATAAAGCTAATATTCTGCCTTCCTATCTGCATAAGGCTAATACCCTGCCTTCCTATCTGCATGGGGCTAAGCTCCTCCTCCAATTTTCTTTTTCACCGAGACTAGGCGCTGTCTCTCAAGCATTATCTACTTCGCTTCTCTTTCGAGCTAAGCTCCGCCCTTCAATTCGCAAGACTAAGCTCTGTCTTTTCAGCATTATATTATTGCATATCATGGGCTGAAATATCGCCAATCTGTCCAAAGGCATCATAGTCTAACGACATCATCCTCATAGCCGGAAGACACCATGTCATGGCCTGAGGATCTCTCTCAATTTGCATATCATTATTCAAAGGCATCATAGTTTGGAGGCACCATCTTCATAGCCCGAGAACATCATTTCATGGCCTGCGAATCTCTCATCAAAAAATTCATGTCCCGGGACATCATGGTCTAAGGACATCATCCCTAAACGTTCAAAGACAACTTTCATAGTCCAATGGGAACCTGCATCATGTTTAAAATTATGCATAGTATACGCTTGTATTTCTTTTATTTGCAGCTAACCCGGCAAGCAACGGTTATCCCAGCAAGAGCAATCCTGCTCCAGTTTACCCAACCGTCTCGAACCCGATATTTTGTAAACCGTCGAGACGCCTATCCCTAGATGTTGCGTCTGTTCTTGTGATAACATCATCAGTATACTTCGCCGATGAATCCGGTACTACATACGGCCTGATTCCCGTAAAACCAGGGATATGTAGGCAGCACAGAAACCAGGGCGCGACCCTAAATCTCTCAAACCATTTCACTCGGTCAAATTAGCTATCATATCTTTACCCGACAACTCTTTCATCCTTTCCGGGTAAAGAGGGGCAGTTGTTGATACCCAATTTTTCTCAAAAATATTTTAAAATTGCATATATACTTTCAAAATCATGCATTAATAGCAATTGGTATTTTTCCATAATTTTCCTATATTTTTATTAATTTACCCAGTATTTTATTTCCAATAAATAATTAAAAATTGCATCCCAAATGATTTCAAAAGCATTTCTTGATTTTATTTAACGTTATGGTCTCATTAAGACTAAATTATTTCATAATTAGCCAAAGTGGCACCTTTTGACTATAATTGCAGTAACTTTGCAATTATAGCCCAATCATATAATTCTGTACCATTTTTACAAAAAATTTAATCAGTTTGTATTTTAATACTAAATAATATTTTTAAAACTATTTTCTATGCATGAAATTCATTTTTATGATTATTAGTTATTTTATAAATTATTTTAATTAATTTAGATCGGGTATTTGTCAAATAGCCTATTCTATTTTTGATTCTAACCTACTGAAATCAGCCAGCCCAATTCCTAAATATACCCAACCCAATTCTGCCCAAATCCTGGCCGTCAATCATTTTTTATCAACGGTCCAGGTTAATTCTTACCTTAATTAACCTAAGAGACTACCCCCCAAATCCTTCATTTCCCTCACGCTCATCCACTGTCACCCCTTCCCCTTCTCTCTCAACTCCTCTCAACCAAACCCTAGCTCTCAAGCACCGTTACAGGCATAAACTCCACCCTGTGATGTTTCTATGCATTCTCCGGCCAGTCCTGACCTACTACTCTTCGTGGCTCTTCGATTTTAAGAATCCTTGAAAGGGTTTCAAAGGATTCCGACCGATTTTGGTTTGAATTTGTGTTTACCGTCTTGTCTCAGGACACTTTTCATTTTTAAGTAATGATCTCCTCTTGTTTTTGTTACGAATCTATGGTTTCTAAACCTATGTTCTCATCTCTGCTATGTTTTCTAGAGAAACATGTAACGACCCGATCGGTCATTTTGCATTATCGGACCCCGATCCCCTAAATGGAACTTTTCATAGCGGCTTATTGTGATTTATGACTTGCGGGGGCGGGTGGTCCGGGTTTCGGGAGTGTTTAGAGTGCTATAGGAACACTTGGTTCCTTAAGGTTGGCTTTTAAGGCTAAGTTTGACTTTGGTCAACATTTTGGGTAAACGACCTCAGAATCGAATTTCGACGGTTCCAGTAGCTTGGTATGATGATTTTGGACTTGGGCGTATGTTTGGAATGGGTTTTGGATGTCCTGGGAGCATTTCAGCGCCCAATATTGAAAAAAGAGTTCCCTAGGTTCCTATTGTGGTTTGGACCGTGATTTTGAGTTATCGAGGTCCGGATGGAATTCTGAGACCGGGAATAGTTCCTTTATGTCATTTATAACTTGCTTGCAAAATTTGGTGTCATTTAGAGTAGTATAGGTCGGTTCGGCACATTGTTAGCGAAGTCAAGAAAACTTAAAGTTCCTAAGTTTGGTTCTAGGGGTTTTGAGGTGTGATTTTGAGTTTTAGCGTTGTTTTGGGTGTTCCGAAGGCTCGAGTGAGTCTGTATTATGATTTGGGTGGGCCCAGGTGCTTCCCGGACACTACACGAAGCCAAAAACCAGCTGAAATAGCTGTTGGTGCACCTATTCTGGTGTGACCGTATGTGCGGTTGCCCAGTCGCACGTGTGGAGCTGCTCCTGCGGTCCCATTCTTGATGGTGCGACCCCTAGCGGGCAGCCCATTTCCCGCAGGTGCGGAAAATGTTTCGCAGGAGCGGCAGCAAGTGTGGCCTCCTCTCCGCAGGTGGGAGCCCAGGACTCTTCATCCTTTTTCGCAGGTGCTAGCCTTTGCTCGCAAGTGCGGGACCGCAGGTGCGATCCTCGAGCCGCAGGTGCGGAACCACTCTCAGGCAGTGTGTTTCTTTGAAATACGGGATTTCTTCATTTGTCTTCATTTTCTTCCTCCATTAGAACACTTGAGAGCTTGGAAAAAGGACTCCACGACCCAACCACTAAAAGGTAAGTAAATTCTATCCTAAAGTTGGTTAATGCATGCATTCTTAGTAGGATTTAACTAGTTAATTAGTGGAAAATTTAGGAATTTGGGTAGAACCTAAGGCCTTCGAGGATATAGAACATTACCCGTGAATTGCCTATGAAATCATACAAAAATCGTATATTAATGATCCTTAGGCTATGGGTGAGTGTTTCCTTCGAGAATTTTTGGAATCCGAGCATGTGGGCCCGGAGTTCGATTTTGGGATTTCATCAAGAATGGTGAATCAAATAATAGGAGAATTCCATGCTTTGAATATAAATTGATATATTTGTATAACATTTGGCTAGTTTCGAGTCCGTGGGTGTCGAGTTCGGAGTTTCGGGCACATTCTTGACCCTGGGGAGTAGGTGCAACACGAGGTGAGTCTCCTTTCTAACCTTGTATCGGGGAAATTGTCCCCTTAGGTGATTTAAATGCTATGTGTGATAATTGTGGGGGCTACATACGAACAAAGTGACGAGAGTCCGCACGTAGAGGCTATTACTGTTATGTCCAGGTAGTTAGGCCTACACCATGCCTTATGTTTTCCTTGAAATGAACTATATGTTTAGAGAATTCATGTTACATGCGGCTTGTTTCCCTAAGATCATGGAATTTAAGTAATTTTAAGGAATTGATCACGAAAAGTAATTTATAAAGAATAAATGTGTGGATTGTGTGTGCATGTGACCTCTTTGCAATTTACATTCCGCGAGCGGAGTGTGATTTCCCCCACTCTTATGGGAACGGGCCGTATGCCACGGTGGATTGAGAGATGCACTTTTGGTTCGGGCCGTTCGATCATCGGCAGTGCATAGAGAGGATTACTTTATGGCAAAGATGCACTTTTGTTACGTGCCGTTTGATCCTCGGCAGTGCATAAATGTGACTACTTTATGGAAAGGTGCACTTATGGTTCGGGCCGTTCGACCCTCGGCAGTGCTTGACTATCTTCTGACTCCGACCGGTTGTCCTTACCCTGCGTGCGCATGATTTATTTGTTACTATATTCATGGACATTGACTTGACAGATATTTGGGGGAACGTGAAGTAGTTATTGTTTTATTCATTCCCAGTACTTCCTTTGATTTCAGTGCCTTATGTATATTTGTTGCTTCACTGTCTTTACATGCCTACCGTTTCTATCACATTCTGTTAAATTATATTGTTGGACCTTAGTGAGTGTCATGTCGACCTCTCATCACTACCTCTTCGAGGTTAGGCAAGATACTCACTGGGTACATATATATTTATGTACTCATGTTACGCTTTTGTTCTTAATTGTACCGGTTCTGAGGCTGGTGCATCTGATTGTCGGATCGTAGCTTGACTTTGATATTAGATGATCCTGACTTCACGGTGAGTTGCTTTTCTCCTGGCGATCTCTGGCAGCACCATGGGGTTGCTTTTGTTTATTTCCCATCTATTTCGTTGAGACAGTGGGGCTGTATATTATATATTTTTGTATATTCTGTTAGTATGCCCGTAGGACTTGTGACACTAGTTCCTAGCACACACGTGATAGTTGTTATGGATTTCGGCTTTGTATATATATTGACTCACGCCTCTTCATGACTTCTTTTGATTAAAAACTGGCTAATTATCCTTGTCGATTCATGTTTTAAGTTTTAAAAACTGAGTATATGTTGAAATGTTTAATCTAATAAGAAAGAACCCTTAGTAAATTGAGTGTCGGCTTGCCTGACCCCGCTGTTGGGCGCCATCACGACCTAACATAGGATTTTGGGTCTTGACAACATACTATCAGAGCACTAGTTTCACGTAAGTCTCACAAGTCACGGGAAAACCCAGTAGAGTCTTGCGGATCGGTACAAAGATGTTTATACTTATCTTCAGGAGGTTATAGGGTGTTAGGAAACCTCTCTTTGTTCTTATTCTATCGTGCAGTCGATGATTTACTAAATTCATTCTTATATTCTCTCACAGATGGTGAGGACGCGTGCATCTGATGTTCTAGACCCGGGACGGGCTGCTACCCCACTGTCCGAGGCTGCAACAGAGGCTGGAGGAGGGCACCGGCCCGCGGTAGGGGACGAGTGCGTCCCAGACCTATTCCGATTTTGCCACCAGAGGACCCGATTATAGAGGAGCAGGACGAGGTGCCTCCAGTAGATCCTGCTACCTAGGCTGCAGTCCAGACAACAGCATTACATCATACCCCGGGTACACTGCCCGTGGGTGGGGTCCAGCCTGTTGCAACAGCACCTGAGCCCAGATCAGCTACGGACGGCGATCCGCATAAGTTATTGGATAGATGGACTCGATTTCACCCTCCAGTCTTCAGGGGTGATCGAGGCGAGGATGCCAAGGATTTTGTGGATAGGTGCAGGGATAGGCTGCACAACATAAGGATCCTAGAGTCCCACGGAGTAGATTTCACTACCTTTCAGTTTGAGGCCAGAGCTCGTAGGTGGTGGCAGTCCTATATTCTCAGCAGGCCAGCAGATTCTCCTCCTGTCACTTGGGAGCAGTTCACGCAGATGTTTCTAGATAGATATATCCCACCCTCTGAGAGGGAAGAGTTGCAGTATCAGTTTGAGCGGCTAGAGCAGGGACAGATGTCAGTGACAGATTATGAGGCTAGATTTTCAGAGTTGTCTCGCCATGCACTCATGATACTACCTACTGATGCAGAGAGGGTGCGGAGATTTGTGTCTGGGTTGCATTCAGGTATTATGGCCACCATGGCCTGAGAGGTGCAGATGGGTACTCCTTATCAGCTCATGGTAGAGATTGATCGTAGGATCGAGGGGTATCGGGCGAGGAGCAGGGAGCAGGGGCAAAAGGATAAGAGGTGTAGATTCTCTAGAGATTTCAGGGATGCCCCAGCTAGGGGTAGAGGTCAATTTAGCAGTGTTCAACCCAGCAGGCCTTTATATTCAGCACCTCCACCACCTCCCCCAGGTGTTCCAGCGAGGCCTCATTTCAGCGCCATGCCAGAGCGTTCCTACCGTGCTCCAGCCATTCAGAGATTACCCAGTAGTTATCCCAGTGATCTGAGATCCTCCGACCCTTACTTTAGTGCTATTCCAGAGGGCTCTCATCGCCCTCCTTCCATTCAGGGTTCTTCTTCGGGGAAGCAGACTATGGTACCTGGGAGTTGTTACGAGTGTGGAGAGCCAGGTCATATGAGGAGGCAATGTCCCAAGTTTCGGGGCAAGGTCGTACAACAGGGTTATCAGCCGATGGGTCCGACACAGTAGTCCAGCCACCTAGAGATGGAGGACAGGTCAGCATGGGTCATCCTAGAGGTGGAGATCAGTCAGGGGGAGGTCAGGCAGCTCCTGTTCACTCTGGTGGAGCTCAGTCTTCCGGTACTCCGGCTAGATTTTATGCCATTCCGGCCTGATCAGATGCAGTGGCCTCAGACTCCATGATCACAGGTATTATCTTAGTATGTGGTAGAGAGGCTTCAGTATTATTTGATCCAGGATCCATCTATTCATATGTTTTAGCATTATTTGCTCATTTACTGGATGTTCCTCGCGAGTCCTTGGGTTCTCCTATATATGTGTCCACTCCTGTGGGCGATTCAGTGATGGTAGACCGAATTTATCGGTTTTGTGTGATCACCTTATGTGGGTTCGAGAACAGAGCGAACCTTTTATTGCTCGACATGGTTGATTTTGAGATTATTCTAGGCATGGATTAGCTATCTCTTTATCATGTCGTGCTAGATTCCCATGCCAAGACAGTTACTTTAGCCATGCCCGAGTTGTCTAGGTTGGAGTGGAGAGGTTCCTCAGTTAGTGTAGCCAGCCGGGTTATTTCATTGATAAAGGCTCGGCATATGGTCAAGAAGGATTGTTTGGCCTATTTTTCTTATGTGCGGGACACCACCGCCGAGTCTCCGACGATTGATTCAGTGCCAGTGGTTTGAGAGTTTGCTGATGTATTTCCTTCAGACCTTCCAGGCATGCCTCTGGGCCGTGATATTGATTTCTGCATTGATTTAGCTCCAGGAACCCAACCTATATCTATTCCTCCATAATTTATGGCTCTGAAGGAGTTGAAGGAGCATCTTGAGGAGTTGTTAGCTAAGGGGTTCATCAGACCGAGTGCATCGCCATGGGGTGCTCCAGTTTTATTCGTGAAGAAAAAGATGGGTCCATGTGGATGTGTATTGATTACCGCCAGTTGAACAAGGTTACCATTAAGAACAAGTATCCTTTGTCGCACATCGATAACTTGTTTGACCAGTTGCAGGGTTCTCGTGTGTTTTCTAAGATTGATTTGAGATCGGGATAGCATCAGTTGAAGATTCAGGCTTCAGATGTGCTGAAGACTGCTTTTCGTACGAGATATGGCCACTATGAGTTCCTAGTGATGTCCTTTGGCTTGACTAATGCCCCAGCATCATTCATGGACTTTATGAATAGGGTGTTCATGTCGTATATTGATTCCTTTGTCATTGTCTTCATAGTTGACATCTTGATTTACTCACGTAGCCTTGGTGAGCATGAGCAGCTTTTGAGGGTTGTGCTCCAGACCTTGCAGAAATAGAAGTTATATGATAAGTTCTCCAAGTGTGAGTTCTGGTTGGATTCCGTAGCATTCCTGGGGCATGTGGTATCCGGAGAGGGTATCAAGGTTGATCCTGAGAAGATCGAGGCAGTTCAGAGTTGGTCGCGTCCTACTTCAGTTACAGAGATCATGAGCTTTTTGGTCTTAGCAGGCTATTATCGCTGATTTGTGGAGGGGTTCTCTTCTATTGCATCTCCATTGACCATATCGACTTATAAGAATGCCCCGTTCCGATGGTCTGACGAGTGTCAGGCGAGCTTTCAGAAGCTCAAGACATCATTGACCTCAACACCAGTTCTAGTATTGCCTTCCGGTTCTGGGATGTATACAATATATTGCGACGCTTCACACGTTGTCTTGGGGTGTGTTTTGAAGCAAGAAGGGAGAGTTATTGCTTATGCTTCGCGCCAGCTGAAGGTTCATGAGAAGAATTACCATGTGCACGATTTGGAGTTGGCGGCGATTGTTCATGCTCTTAAGATTTGGAGGCATTACTTGTATGGAGTGTCCTGTGAGGTTTATACAGACCACCGTAGCTTGCAGCACTTGTTCAAGCAGAGGGATCTTAATTTGAGGCAGCGCAGATGGATTGAGTTGTTGAAGGACAATAATATCACCATTCTTTATCATTCGGGCAAGGCAAACGTGGTAGCAGATGCTTTGAGCAGGAGGGCGGAGAGTATGGGTAGTCTGGCTTATATTGCAGCAGAGGAAAGACCTCTAGCCTTGGATATTCAGTCCTTGGCCAATCTCCTGGTGATATTAGACCTTTCAGAGCCTCGTCGAGTTTTAGCACATGTGGTTCTCAGTCTTCGTTATTGGGCGAGATTAAGGCCCGACAGTTCTATGATTCGTGCTTAGCAAAGCTTCGGGAGACAGTGGTTTAGGGTAGGGCCAAGGAGGTTACTATTGGCGATGATGGTTTTCTGAGACTTCATGGCCGCTTATGTGTTCCTAATGTTGATGGCCTGAGGGAGAGGATTCTAGAAGAGGCACACAGTTCTCGGTATTCTGTTCATCCTGGTGCTACGAAGATGTATGTGACTAGGTGTCTTAATGGCCAGCAGGTGAAGTATGAGAACTTGAGGCCAGGAGTCCTACTTCAGCAGATGCCCATTCCGGAGTTGAAATGGGAGAGCATCACTATGGTCTCCGTGGTTGGGTTGCCTCGGACTTTGCGGAATGTTGACGCGATTTGGTTCATTGTGGATAGATTGACCAAATCGGTGCATTTCATTCCAATAGCTACTACTTATAATTCTGAGAGGTTGACCTAGATCTACATTCGGGAGATAGTCCGGTTGCACGGTGTGCCGGTGTCAATTATATCAGATCGAGGTCCTCAATTCACCTCGCATTTCTGGAGAGCATTGCATAGTGAGATGGGCACCGAGATAGATCTCAGCAGAGCATTTCACCATCTTACTGATGGTCAGTCGGAGCGTACAATTTAGATAATGGAGGACATGCTCAGGGCATGTGTGATTGACTTCGGAGGTCAGTGGGACCAATTCTTGCCTTTGGCCGAGTTTTCTTACAATAATAGTTATCAGTCTAGCATTGAGATGGAACCATTTGAGGCTTTGTATGGTCGGCGATGTCGTTCTTCTATCGGGTGGTTTGAACCTGTTGAGGCTAAGTTATATGTTACCGACCTGGTGAGGGATGCTTTGGAGAGGGTGAATTTGATTCAGGAAAGGCTCTGTACAGTACAGTCCAGACAGAAGAGTTACGCGGACCAGAGGGAACGTGATGTATCATTTATGGAGGGAGACAAGGTTCTGTTGAAGGTCTCGCCGATGAAGGGTATTATGAGGTTTGGAAGAAGGGCAAGCTGAGCCCAAGGTTTATAGGTCCCTTCGAGGTGTTGAAGCGAGTTAGGGGGGTTGCTTATGAGCTAGCCTTACCTCCCAATTTATCACAAATTCATCCGGTCTTTCATGTATCCATGCTCCTGAGGTACCACACCGACATCTCTCATGTGGTTGATTTCAGCACTATTCAGTTGGATAAGGGGTTGGGCGACGAGGAGGAGCCAGTTGCTATTATTGATAGACAGGACCGCCAGTTGAGGTCCAAGAGAGTTTCTGCAGTGAAGGTCCAGTGGAGGGGCCAACTAGTCGAGGAAGCAACCTGGGAGTCCGAGGAGGGCATGCAGAGCAGATATCCGCACTTATTCAGTACTTCACGTATGATTCTAGACCCGTTCGAGGATGAACATTTGTTTAAGAGGTGGAGAATGTAACGACCCAACCGGTCGTTTTGCGTTATCGGACCCCGTTCCCCTAAATGAAACTTCCCATAGCGCCTTATTATGATTTAAGACTTGCGGGGGCGGGTGGTCCCGGTTTCGGAAGTGTTTAGAGTGCTATAGGAACACTTGGTTCCTTAAGGTTGGCATTTAAGGCCAAGTTTGACTTCGGTCAACATTTTGGGTAACCGACCTCGGAATCTAATTTCGATGGTTCCAATAGCTTGGAATGATGAATTTGGACTTGGGCGTATGTTCATAATGGGTTTTGGATGACCCGGGAGCGCTTCGGCGCCTAATATTGAAATAAGAGTTCTTTAGGTTCCTATTGTGGTTTGGAACGTGATTTTGAGTTATCGAGGTCTGGACGGAATTCCGAGACCTCAAATAGTTCTGTTATGTCATTTATGACTTGCCTGCATAATTTGGTATCATTCCGAGTAGTATAGGTCGGTTCGGCGCGTTGTTAGCGAAGTCAAGAAAACTTAAAGTTCCTAAGTTTGGTTCTAGGGGTTTTGAGGTGTGATTTTTAGTTTTAGCGTTGTTTTGGGTGTTCCAAAGGCTCGAGCGAGTCTGTATTATGATTTGGGACTTGTTGGTATTTTTGAAAGGGGGCTCGGGTGGGCCCAGTTGCCTCGCGGACACCACACGAGGCCAAAAACCAGCTGATATAGCTACTAGTGCACTTGTTCTGGTGTGACCGCAAGTGCGGTTGCCCAGTCGCAGGTGCGGGACTATTCCTGCAGTCCCAGCCTTGCAGGTGCGACCCCCAGCGGGCAGCCCATTTCCCGCAGGTGCGAATAAAGTTCCGCAGAAGCGGAACCGCAGGTGCGGTCCTCGAGCAGTAGGTGCGGAACCACTGTCAGGTAGTGTGTTTCTTTAAAATACGGGATTTCTTCATTTATCTTCATTTTCTTCCTCCATTAGAACACTTGAGAGCTTGGAAAAAGGACTCCACGACCCAACCACTAAAAGGTAAGTAAATTCTATCCTAAAGTTGGTTAATGCATGCATTCGTAGTAGGATTTAACTACTTAATTGTGGAAAATTTAGGAATTTTGGTAGTAACCTAGGGCCTTCGAGAATTTAAAAAATTACCCGTGAATTGGCTATGAAATCATACAAAAATCGTATATTAATGATCCTTAGGCTATGGGTGAGTGTTTCCTTCGAGAATTTTTGGAATCCGAGCATGCGGGCCCGGGGTTGGATTTTGAGATTTCTTCAAGAATGGTGAATTTGACAAAATAATAGGAGAATTCCATGCTTTGAATATAAATTGATATGTTTGTATAACATTTGGCTAGTTTCGAGTTCGTGGGTGTCGAGTTCGGAGTTTCGGGCGCATTCTTGACCCCGAGGAGTAGGTGCGACGCGAGGTGAGTCTCCTTTCTAACCTTGTAAGGAGGAAACTGTCCCCCTAGATGATTTAAATGCTATGTGTGATAATTGTGGGGGCTATGTACGTACAAAGTGACGAGAGTCCGTACGTAGCGGCTATTACTATTATGTCCGGGTAGTTAGGCCTACACCATGCCTTATGTTTTCGTTGAAATGAACTATATGTTTAGTGAATTAATGTTACATGCGGCTTGTTTCCCTGAGATCATGAATTTAAGTAATTTTAAGGATTTGATCACGAAAGTTAATTTATAAATAATAAATGTATGGATTGTGTGTGCATGTGACTGCTTCGCAATTTATATTCCGCGAGCGGAGTGTGATTTCCCCCACTCTTATAGGAACGGGCCGTACGCCATGGCAAGTTGAGAGATCCACTTTTGGTTCGGGCCGTTCGATCCTCGGCAGTGCATAGAGAGGATTACTTTATGGCAAAGATGCAATTTTGGTACGGGCCGTTGGATCCTCGACAGTGCATAGATGTGAGTACTTTATGGAAAGGTGCACTTATTGTTCAGGCCGTTCGACCCTCGACAGTGCACGGACATGACTATCTTCTGACTCCGGCCGGTTGTCCTTACCATGCATGCACATGATTTATTTATTACTAAATTCATGGACATTGATTTGATAGATTTTTGGGGGAAAGTGAAGTAGTAATTGTTTTATTCATTCCCAGTACTTCCTTGGATTTCAGTGCCTTATATATATTTGTTGCTTCACTGCCTTTACATGCCTACCGTTTCTATCATATTCTGCTAAATTATATTGTTGGACCTTAGTGAGTGTCATGTTGACCTCTCGTGACTACCTCTTCGAGGTTAAGTGAGATACTCACTGGGTACAACTATATTTATGTACTCATGATACGCTTCTGTACTTAATTGTACATGTTCTGAGGCTCGTGCATCTGGTTGTTGGACTCGAGCTTGATTTTGATATTAGACGGGCCTGACTTCACGGTGAGCTGATTTTCTCCTGGCGATCTCCGGCAGCACCATGGGGTTTCTTTTGCTTATTTCCCATATTTCCTTCAGACAGTGGGACTGTATATTATATCTTTTTGTATATTCTGTTAGTATGCCCATAGGACTTGTGACATTAGTTCCTGGCACACACGTGATAGTTGTTATAGATTTCGGGTTTGTATATATATTGACTCACGCCTCTTCATGACTTCTTTTGATTAAAAACTAGATAATTATCCTTGTCGATTCATGTTTTATTTTTTAAAAACTGAGTATATGTTGAAATGTTTAATCTAATAAGAAAGAACCCTTAGTAAATTGAGTGTCAGTTTGCCTTACCCCGCTGTTGAGCACCATCACGACCTAAGATAGGATTTTGGGTCTTGACAAAACCCTAGTCTATTGTCTTCGATCCTTTCCATGTTTGTATAGATCTGAAGGGAATCAAGCACTATTACATGTTTTCTTTGAAAACTTCTGGTTTTAAATGTTTGTTCTGATTCCTAAACTAGGGTTCATCCCAAAATTGTTCTGCAAAGGTCTTTCTGACTTCTAGGTATTTAATCGATTTTCTTTCATCTGTGTGACCGATTTGTGCAAAGAAATACTTAAACCTGGTTGATTTTGTGCGATACTTTGATTTTTTTTCTAAACTCTACTTCGATTTCGGGTACTTTCTGTGTTAACAGTCATATTACTTTGCTCTATTTTTTTACCTAAGCATGTTTTCTTTGTCAAATCCATTACTCTGTGGTTTTTCCCTAATTAATGTTTATTAGGGTTCAATTCTGTATTTTTATGAGGTTTACTTAGTTCAATTTCTATTTATAGAAGTTGAGTAGTTCTTTTCGGAAATCAGTGTCATTTTAAAAGTTTTGGCTGATTGATTCACTCGGTTAGAGATTCATGTGCGTAATTCTTGATTGTTTCCTTCTTTATGACCTTAATTTGGTTCGTTGCTGATTATTTACATGGAACGATTGGGGTTCTTTCCTTAATTAGGCCCTTGTATTACCGTTTGGTCAAGGAGTCTATTCTGAACTCCCTTATTTGGTTTGAACTTCTTGCCTTAATTAACCCCTATTATTACTGTTTGGCTAATTTCCCTTAATTAAAGAAGTCTACTCTGAACTTCTTTACGTGATTGAATCTTGTGATTTCTCTAATTGATTGACTTCTAATCCCTTTACCTTATTTTTTTCTACTCTTAAAACTACTATGTATACACTCTTATTTTTTATCTCTCAGACACACACAATAGTCTACTACACACGAACACACTAGTTCAAACTCTATCTCTCACACTCAAAGTTTTCTTCTCTCTTTCTGTGTTACTTACTATTATTCTGAGTTGGCCGTCTGCAAGCCAAGGCTAACTTGTGCTCTCCTGTCCCTTCGCTTTTGTGTTTACTGTCCTCTTTACTGGTGTGTTCTGATTTCTATTCAAGTCCCAAACCAATATGCTTATTTTACTGCTTCAGTTTATCATTTTTCTAATATGTTTCTATTTGTGGTTTTGTTGTTCAACCTGCAACTAATATGTCTACTTTACTGCCTTATCAGCATGCTTCTGAATATGCCCAACCCCCTTTGTAGTATACCCCAGTGTGACTTTGTCTTACTTATGTTTTCCCTGATTTCCATCATGAACCCTTTTGTGCAAAGCAGTTAGCTATCCTAAGTTGTCTGATCCTGTGTTGGTTCTGAGATTCATGATATTTTGATTCCCTAAACCCCTCTAAGAATTTTCATGCTCCTGTAACTATGTGTGCACTACACGTACTCTATGTGTGCCCAATCCCTATCATCTTTGCGTGTAGATTTTTTCTTCCTGTTTTGGTTCTGTTTTGTTATGGATCTATGTTTGATCTGTTGATGTTTAATTATATAACTCTCTCTTTTCAAAAATTGTTTTACTGAATGACTCCCTCTTTTATTTCACAAAACTGTTTCAAGCAAGTCTCTTTTAACATTGTTTTCTTACTAAAACCTTTTCAAAACTATATCAAGCACTCTCACTCTATTCGTAGGTCCTTAAGTTCTGCCCTCTAATGTGTGACTGCTTAGGGATCCCTATGAGATCCCTCTGAACTCTGATGCATTAGAGCTGGCTCTTCCACACTGCACTTACTCAATTATGGTTGTGAAATATGGGTGTGAGCACTGCCCGGGATCCCTTGAGATCCTTAGGGAACTCTGACACACCCGGATATGA
>MDKI01109345.1:0-25554 GCA_005239505.1 Nicotiana paniculata
CCATTAAGCACACATGACGTGTATTTTTATCATTAAAACACCTAAAATGCACGGTATATGATGATAAATATCATGAATTCTAGCCACGCATCAGTATACATTGATTGTGTACCTCTTCTATGTGATAACACTAGTGCTCTCAACATGGTAAAGAACCATGTTCAACACAAGAGAACCAAACACATTGATGCCAGACACCATTTTCTCAGGGACAATGTGGAAAAAGGACTTATCTATATGAGATTTTGCTGCACTGAAGATCAAATTGCAGATATCTTCACCAAAGATCTAAGCAAGGAACACTTTGAGAGAAATACGATGGCACTGGATTAATTAAACCTAATTGAGAACCTAGTTCTTCTCATATGGATATGAAAGTCATACTCAGGTAAAATTAGCTAGAGTGTTTTCTAACCGAGCCTAACTCACATTTATACCGTTGGACGTAGACACGCATGATGATTATAGAAAATCAAGGTACAGTGTTGAATCGCGAAAGAGAGTTGCAAAAAGCATTTTACAAAAACAGGTAAGGAACTTGGTTCCTTTACCACATGTTAGTAGTAATGTGTTTTTCTAAAGCTTTTCTGAAAAGACAACAAAATTAATTAAACTACCACATCATCCGACTTTTCAAATCCTGCATATAACGTCTTGTCTCTCAATCCTTTCACCTCCTCTGCACGTTACGTATTCCCACAAACCTATCGCCATTTTCAAAATTCTTCAGAACCCGTTCCTCTCCCTTCTCATTATTAGCCCTTCCTTCCATTAAACCCTCTCACTCCCAGAGTTCTGAACCATTATCTCTCATTGGATCTCTATATTTTGTTTAGAACCGTCTACCACTTCTCTCACCATGGCCGACTAACAATCTTCTCCTTCTCCTGCCAACAACACCACTCCTACATCTCCACCTTCCTTAGATTCATCACCAGAACCCACCCCTCCACTACCCCTGATACCAATGTACTCACACTCGTTTCCTCTTCATATCCTGTCCCCCTTTCCCCTTCATCAAACCCTTCCTCACATTCAAGTGTTGAAACTTATGACTCCCCAAATGTTACCCCTACTTCTCCTTCTCCTTCTGATCAAACCAAGGAATATTTGGAAAGTGCTACCCCTCAGGCGTCAGAGGTCTCTGAGGAAGACCCTGATCAGTACTTGAGCTCCTCCGTCTCGGACTCAGTGGCTCCCATGGAGTCACCAGAAAAGGAAGCGGCAAAAAACATCATGGCTATCGCTTCTGAGAGTATTACGAGTGAAGGACCCTCCCATCTGCTTGATTTTTAGGGGGAAGAAAATCCTTTTTTAGGAGATGAAGGTACCATGGTGCTTTTTGAGTCTCCTGTTCATGACAAGCCCACGGAAAAACCTGATGGAGAACTGACTCTCTTTCAGAGAATCCTTTAGAGTCCATTCCTCCTATTGAGGTACCTTTTGATGAAGATGTTGAAGATGACATGGTTCTTAGTGCCCGTTTTAAAATATGAAAGCCAGTGATCACTCCTGAGTCTTCTTCCAAGGACCAACTACCAGGTTAGAGAAGAAAGAGGCTTCTGAGTCTGCTTTGTAGAAGAGTAAGAGGAGTAATAAGAAAAAGAAGAAGAGATTGATGAAAATGGGAGAAGTTGTGGTTGATAAAATCATTCCAGTGGTTGAGGTTGTTGAAGATGCCGTAGAGGAACCTAGTTCTTTAGTGACAAGGTCTACACAGGTACAAAATTCTGTGGTTGGTGCTTCCAAGGAAGCTGTTGAAAAACAAAGTGAAACGTTTGAGAAGAGTGGTGGTAAATCTATGAAGGTTGTGGTCGAGGAAGATCTGTCTGAAGGTGATACTCTTGTTCCTGCGAGTGAGAAAGGAAAGTCTGTTGAAAAGTCTAGAAAATGAAAGCGGGAAATGGTAGGAGGACCTTTTTCACTGAAGACCATACCAAGTGACAGTGGACTTGGGCACGAGAGATTGATAACTCATAAAGTCTTCTGGGGCCTTATGTTTGACCCAAAAATCTCGGTGATGACAGGAATGAGGCAAGTTTTGGATATGGTGGAATTCCAGCAATGAGGTCATTTGTTTAAGGAGGATGTGCCTAAGGTATATGAATATGAGGTGCAAAACTTCTATGCAACTCTCTGCACTGTTGGAGGGGACCAGATTTGCGTGCTAGTAAATGGAGTTGACATTGTTATTGACGCTTCTGTGTTAGGGAAAACTCTTCAGGTTTCGTGTGAAGGGATGACCTCAGTCAAGGGTGCTTGTGGAGATAACTTTAGGAGAGCTATTGTGAAAGAGCAAGCTATCCAGCAGGGGGAACGAGTGCATAAGAAGGCACTACTGCTGGTCTATCAGATCCTCTTTGAATTGGTCGACAAGGTTCTTTTACCCCGTGCTGAGAGGAGTTCTATAGCATCCAAGTCTGATGGAGGCTCTTGATGAGTTCACACCCATAAATCTGCCAGCAATTATGATATAACACATGCAAAAGGTGGCTAACTTTCAAGATGGAAATCACGGGCTTCCATATGGATTTCTCCTCACTCGGGTATTCAAGTTCTACAAGGTACCTTTGGGCAATCCAAAAGTAGGGACCCGCAAGAAAACCTTCTCCAAAATAACTCTGGAAAAATGTGAGTGCGTGGACAAGGATGGGGGAAGCACTTCGACAATTTTTCAGCTGATAAATGCTCAGAATGATGCTACTAAGAAATCAGAAGGTTGAAGGCTAGGAATTCCATACTGGAAACTCAACTAAGTCAAGTTGTTGAAGCACCTGGGGCTGTAAATTCTTCCAATGAAGAAGTTGCTCGCTTGAATAAGGAGAATGCTGAGCTTAGGCAACAGGTGGAGAACCTGCGGGAGAAACTGCTTGAGGAACAGATGTCTGCCAATGCCCACATGGACCTTGTTCTCAAACCATTGTTGCCTCCTCCTCCAAGTCTCCCTCTTCTAGTGCCCCCTAGGATCTTCTCAGTGACTTGTTATCTTGTGTTTTGATGTTTGTGGCTGTTTTTTTTTTTTTGGTGATGGTATGTTGGATCTCATTGTTGTTGCTCTCGTTGAATCTGTCCAAATTAGTTTTTGTTGTCATCGCAAAGACTTATGTTTCTAAAACCAATTATTAATGCCACAGCTCTCCTTTTTGCTAGTGCAATGTTTGTTTACCTTTTGCTCCTCTTTTCTATCATGTTGTGTGCACACATGGGGCATGATTTAGCCGTGTTAGACTTCGTTATGCCTTTTTGCCTGCTTGTGTATTTTTAATGATGCCAAAAGGGGGAAGATAAGTAAGTATACTTGAAGCTTGAAACATGTGATTAAGGGGGACGCATAGAGTCAGGGGAAACATATGAGGTTACTGGTACTTTATCTCGTTAAGTCAAACTCCATAAACAGTTATCAATTTTATAATTTTTTTATCATCAAAAAGGGGGAAAATGTTGGGCTTAAGGTTTCACAGACTTATATTTTAATGATCTAACAAACTCCTTGTCTAGAACCAGATAAAGAACCTCATGCATACTTGGTACAATTATTCAGCAATAGACTTAAGAAAATGTGAGCAATATGACTTCGGATACACAAGAACCAATTCAGGGACCTGATCCCTTGATGCTTCCTTGACAGAAGTGCAAAGTCAATTCTACAGTTGGAAAGTAACTGCAGAAAGTGATTGCCTGCAACTGTGCACGTTATAGTGCAGAAAAAGTGCAGCTGTCAATTCCCATTGGAAAGAGCCTTGTACCAACAAAGTATAGACATCATCCTTGTTATGTCACTGAAGTATAATAACAAGGAGCATATCAACAACATACTTACTTGAGCATTAAGTGATATTCTCTCAAGCATTGAAGATCTGATCCAGCATTGAAGTCATAAGTGTGTCAAGATCAAGAAGACAACTCCACTACGGACCAGTTCCATTATGAGTCTATGTGTGTCCTTAGTTGAGTTGTAATCTTGTGTTTGTTCTTTATTGTAACTCCTATCTTACTTTCGAAGAAGATTTGTTTTAGCAAACTCAAAATCATAAACCCTCTGAGTTTGTGTTGTGACTAGAGTTAGTCATAGGTTGAAGTCTTTGTAACTAGTGAGTGACAAAGTGGCTTGTAGTAAGTGTATTACAAGTTAGTGAGGTTGAAGTCTTAGTAATAGAGTCATTACAAAGTGACTTGTAATAATGTAGTTACAAGTTAGTGAAGATGAAATCCTACCAGTGTAGGTCATGTTTTTTGTCCCTTTGAGTTGGGAATTTTCCACGTAAAAATATTGCGTCTTATTTACATACTGTTTTAGTAGTTAAAAATGAGGGAACTGATATGGGACTAGGTGTCTATACAGTTGGTGGACTCATATAAACGAACAATTGGTATCAGAGCAGGTTCTTTCTAAAAGGTTAACACCTAGAAAGAATCTCAATGGCTGCTCTACCTAACTTTGAGGAAGGACAATTAACCTACAGGCCTCCTAGATTCAATGGTCAATACTACGGCTGGTGGAAGACTCGTATGCATGATTTTATAATGGCAGAAGATTCCGATTTGTGGGACATCATTTGTGATCGATTATGTGCAAGGTTTCAATAAAATCCTAAGGAATCTCATCTGAAGGCTTCTAAGAGAACTCTGAGATATCTTAAGGGCACACAGGACCTGGTTCTGTATTATCCTTCAGGTGACAATGTCAACCTTATTGGTTATGTTGACTATGATTATGCACGTTATTTGGTAGACATGAAAAGCACATCTGGAATGGCTCATTTACTTGTATGATGTCTAATCTCATGGGGTACAAGGAAACCAAACTCAGTAGCTCTCTCAACAGCTGAAGCAGAATATATTGCAACAACTTCGTGTTGTGCTCAGCTACTGTGGATCAAGCAACAATTGGAAGATTTTGGAGACATTGATTGTGTACCTCTTATATGTGACAACAGCAGTGCTCTCAACATGGCAAATAACCCAGTTCAACACAAGAGAACCAAACACATTGATGCCAGACACCATTTTCTCAGGGACAATGTGGAAAAAGGACTTATCTGTATGAGATTTTGCTGCACTGAAGATCAAATTGCAGATATCTTCACCAAAGCTCAAAGCAGGGAACACTTTGAGAGAAATAGGATGGAACTGGATTAATTAAACCAAATTAAGAACCTGGTTCTTCTCATATGGATATGAAAGTCATACTCAGGTAAAATTAGCTAGAGTGTTTTCTGACCGAGCCTAACTCATATCTATACCATTGCAGGTAGACACGCATGCTGATAATAGAAGCTCAAGGTACAATGTTGAACTGCGAAAGAGAGTTGAAAAAATCTTTTTACAAAAACAGGTCAGGAACCTGGTTCCTTTACCACAGGTTAGTAGTAATGTGTTTTTCTAATGCTTTTCTCAAAAGACAACAAAATTAATTTAGCTGCCACATCATCCGACTTTTCAAAGCCTGCATATCATGTCTTGTCTCTCAAATCCTTTCATCTTCTCTACACGTTACATATTCCCACAAACCTACCGCCGTTATCAAAATTCTTCAGAACCCATTCCTCTTCCTTCTCATTATTTTCCCTTCCTTCCGTTAAACCCTCTCACTCCTAGAGTTCTGAACCATTATCTCTCATTACATCTCTTTATTTTGCTTATAACCGTCTACCACTTCTCTCACCATAGCCGACGAATAATCTTCTCTTTCTCCTGCAACAACACCACTCCCAAATCTCTACCTTCCTTAGCATCATCACCAGAAGCCACCCCTCCACTGCCCCTGATACCAATGTACTCACACTCGGTTCCTCTTCATCTCCTATCCCCTTTTCCCCTTCGTCAAACCCTGCCTCACTTCCAGGTGTTGAAACTTCTGACTCCCCAAATGTTACCCCTACTTCTCCTCCTCCTTCTGATCAAACCCCTGAGGCGTCAGAGGTCTCTGAGGAAGACACTGATCACTACTTGAGCTCCTCTGTCTCGGACTCTGGCTCCCATGGAGTCACCAGAAAAGGAAGCGGCATAAAATATCATGGTTATCGCTGCTGAGAGTCTTATGAGTAAAGGACCCTCATCTCTGCCTGAGTTTCAGGGGTAAGAAACTCCTTTTTTAGGAGATGAAGGTACCATGGTGCTTTTTGAGTCTCCTGTTCATGACAAGGCCCCAGAAAAACCTGATGGAGAACCTGAATCTCTTTCAGAGAAGCCTTTGGAGTCCATTCCTCCTATTGAGGTACCTTTTGATGAAGATGCTGAAGATGACATGGTTCTTAATGCCTGTTTTAAAATACAAAAACCAGTGATCACTCCTGAGTCTTCTTCCAAGGGATCAACTACCAGGTTGCAGAAGAAAGAGGCTTTTGATTCTGCTTTGCAGAAGAGTAAGAGGATCAGTAAGAAAAATAAGAAGAGACTGATAAAATATGGAGAATTTGTGGTTGACAAAAACATTCCTGTGGTTGAGGTTGTTGAAGATGCCGTAGAGGAAACTAGTTCTTTAGTGACAAGGTCTACGAAGGTACAAAAGTCTGTGGTTGGTGCTTCCAAGGAAGTTGTTGAAAAACAAAGTGAAACATCTGTGAAGAGTGGTGGTAAATCTACGAAGGTTGTGGTTGAGGAAGATCTGTCTGAAGATGATACTCTGGTTGCTGCGAGTGAGAAAGGAAAGTCTATTGAAAAGTCTAGAAAATGAAAGCGGGAAACGGTGGGAGGACCTTGTTCACTGAAGATCATACAAGGTGACAGTGGACTTGGGCAGGAGAGATTCAGAACTCAGAAAGTCTTATGGGGCCGTATGTTTGACCTAGAAATCTTGGATATGGCAGGAATGAGGCAAGTTTTGGAGATGGTGGAATTCCAGCGATGGGGTCATTTGATTAAGGAGGATGTGCCTAAGGTATATGAAGATGAGGTGCAAAACTTCTATGCAACTCTCTTCACTGTTGGAGGGGACGAGATTTGCGTACTACTCAATGGAGTTGACATTGTGATTGACACTTCTGTGTTAGGGAAAATTCTTCAAGTTCCGTGTGAAGGGATGACCTAATTCAAGGGAGCTTGTGGAGCTAACTTTAGGAGATCTATTGTGAAAGAGCAAGCTATCCAGCAGGGGGAACGAGTGCATAAGAAGGCACTACTGCTGGTCTATCAGCTCCTCTTTGAATTGGTCAACAAGGTTCTTTTACCCCGTGCTGAGAGGAGGTCTATAGCTTCCAAGTCTGATGGAGGCTCTTGATGAGTTCACACCCATAAATCTGCCAGCAATTATGATAGAACACATGCAAAATATGGTGAACTTTCAGGATGGAAATCACGGGCTTCCATATGGATTTCTCCTCACTCGGGTATTCCAGTTCTACAAGGTACCTTTGGGCAATCCAAAAGTAGGGACCCGCAAGCAAACCTTCTCCAAAATACCTCTAGAAAAATGTGAGTGCGTGGACAAGGATGGGGGAAGCACTTCGACAATTTCTCAGCTGGTAAATGCTCAGAATGCTGCTACTGAAGAAATCAGAAGGTTGAAGTCTAGGAATGCCGTACTTGAAACTCAACTAAGTCAAGTTGTCGGAGCACCTGGGGCTGTAAATTCTTCCAATGAAGAAGTTTCTCGCTTGACTAAGGAGAATGTTGAGCTTAGGCAACAGGTGGAGAACCTGCGGGAGAAACTGCTTGAGGAACAGATGTCTGCCAATGCCCGCATGGACCTTGTTCTCAAAACCATTGTTGCCTCATCCTCCAAGCCTCCCTCTTCTAGTGTCCCCTAGGATCCTCTCAGTGACTTGTTATGTTGTGTTTTGATGTTTGTGGCTTTATTTTCTTCTTATTTTCTTGTGATGGTATGTTGGATCTCACTATTGCTTCTCCCGTTGAATCTGTTCAAATTTGTCTTTGATGTCATCGCAAAGACTTATGTTTCTAAAACAAATTTTTATTATTAATGCCACAACTCTCCTTTTTGCTAGTACAATGCTTGTTTACCTTTTGGTTCTCTTTTCTATCGTGTTGTGTGTTCACATGGGGCATGATTTAGCCGTGTTAGACTTTGTTATGCCTTTTTGTCGCTTGTGTATTTTTAATGATGCCAAAAGGGGGAAAATAAGTAAGTATACTTGAAGATTGAAACAGGTGATTAAGGGGGAAGCATAGAGCCAGGGGGAAACATATGAGGTTACTGGTACTTTATCTGGTTAAGTCAAACTCCATAAACAGTTATCAATTTTAATATTTTGTCATTATCAAAAAAGGGGAATTGTTGGGCTTAAGATTTCACAGCCTTATATTTTGATAATCTAACAAACTCCTTGTCTAGAACACGATAAAGGACTTGATGCATACTTGGTACAATTATTCAGCAATGGACTTAAGAAAATGTGAGCAGTATCACTTCGGATACACAAGAACCAATTCAGGGACCTGATCCCTTGATGCTTCCTTGACAGAAGTGCAAAGTCAATTCTACAGTTGGAAAGTAACTGCAGAAAGTGACTGTCTGCAACTGTGCATGCTACAGTGCAGAAAAAGTGCAGCAGTCACTTCCCATTGGAAAGAGCCTTGTACCAACAAAGTATAGACATCATCCTTGTGATGTCACTGAAGTATAATAACAAGGAGCATAGCAACAACATACTTACTTGAGCATTAAGTTATATTCTCTCAAGCATTGAAGATATGATCTAGCATTAAAGTCACAAGTGTGTCAAGAACAAGAAGACAACTCCACTACAGACCAGTTCCGTTATGAGTCTATGTGTGTCCTTAGTTGAGTTGTAATCTTGTGTTTGTTCTTCATTGTAACTCCTATCTTGCTTTCTTAGAAGCTTTGTTTTAGCAAACTCAAAATCATAAACCCTCTGAGTTTGTGTTGTGACTAGAGTTAGTCATAGGTTGAAGTCTTTGTAACTAGTGAGTGACAAAGTGGCTTGTAGTAAGTGTATTACAAGTTAGTGAGGTTGAAGTATTTGTAATAGAGTCATTACAAAGTGGCTTGTAATAGTGTAGTTACAATTTAGTGAATTTGAAATCCTACCAGTGTAGGTCGTGGTTTTTGTCTCCTTGAGTTGGGAATTTTTCACGTAAAAATCTTGCGTCTTATTTACATACTACTTTAGTAGTTAGCACTGAGGGAACTGATATCGGACCAGGTGTCTATACAGTAGGTGGACTCATATAAACTATCAATTGGTATTAGAGCAGGTTCTTTCTAAAAGGTTAACACCTAGAAAGGATCTCAATGTCTGCTCCACCGAACTTTGAGGAAGGACAATCCACCTACAGGCCTCCAAAATTCAATGGTCAATACTACGGTTGGTGGAAGACTCGTATGCATGATTTTATAATGGTAGAAGATTCCGAGCTGTGGGACGTCATTTGTGATGGTCCATATATTCCTATGAAGAAGGTAGGAGAATCTTAAGTGATGGTGCCGAAAACCAGAAAAGAATACAGCGATATTGATAGAAAAGTTATTGAGAAAAACTTTCGTGCCAAGAAGATCTTGGTATGTGGTATAGGACCTGATGAGTACAATAGAATCTCAGCATGTCAATCTGCCAAGGAGATATGGGAAGCATTGCAAACGGCACATGAAGGAACTACTCAAGTCAAACAATCCAAGATTGACATTCTCACCACCGTGTATGAGCTTTTCAGGATGAAAGATGATGAGTCTATACAATATATGCACACAAGATTCACATCTCTCATAAATGGGCTTCATTCACTTGGAGAAATTAATCCTAGAAACAAGCTTGTGACGAAGGTTCCCAGTGTTTTACCTACCTCTTGGGAGAGTAAGGTGGACGCCATCACTGAAGCCAAAGATCTACAAACTCTAACCGTGGATGAGCTGATTGGAAATGTGAAGACATACGAGACAAAGAGAAAGAAATACAGTGAAACAAGAGAGACAAAGAAGGAGAAGAACCTGGTTATCGAAGTTGAAAACAATGACTCAAGTGAAGAAGATAGTGACATGGCCTATTTCACTAAAAGATTTCAAAATATGGTTCGGAGAAATGGTGGTATACCAAAGAGAGGCAACACAAGTAAACCAAGGAACTATGATCTATGTCACAAGTGTGGAAAGCCAGGGCACTTCATCAAAGACTGCCCACTTCTGAAGCAGGAGCACTACAAACACAACTCTAACAAAGCAGTAAAAGGAACCCAGTTCCTGACAAATGATTCAGCCGAAAAAGTGCAGCTAACAATGTTGTGAAGCAAGCTCTTTCTGCATGGGGAGACTCCTTCAGTGAATCAGAACAGGAACCAGATGCGGGAAACAATTCCATGATGGCAGTGGAAAATGAAGCAAAGGAATATGATTCATTATTTGCGTTGATGGCTCAGTCCGATGATGATGAAGATCATGACAATGATGAAGTAATTTCAAGGATGTTCAGAGAATTCTGAAGTCCTACTATTCTAAGAAATTTATGTCATTAGCAAACGTCCTAATTGATGCATATTATAGTCTCGTAAATGATAAGGATATTTTGACCATAGAGTTAGGAGATGTTGAACAATCTAGAAATGATCTGGTGGTCTGTGTGGTTGATTTAAAGGAGAACATAGTTAATCTTGAAAAAGAAAGGGAAGCTCTAACTGGTAAAATAAATAGTGTGGAAAATGAGAGAGATGACTTGACGGTAGTGGTTGTTGACTTGAAGGAGACCATATAGAACCTTAGCAAATAAAAAAATACTCTAGCAGAAAAAATTGCAGCTACTGAGTAGGAAAGGGATAACTTTTTGGTGGTAGTCTCAGATCTAGAGGAAACAATAGAGGGACTCTAATCAGAACATATGCTTGTAAGCATTGAGAAACGGAAGGAAGTAGCTAGTGAGACACACATAAAGCTTGAAAAGGAAGTGAATGATATGAAAACTAGTCTGTGTGGTGAACTCCAGAGAAATAGGCAACTTCAAGCTGAATTGGAGAAACTAAAAATTGATCTTGAGAAATCTCTTAAGTGGACCTAGTCCACAGATGTTGTCACTGCCATGTACTTCAATAATAGTGGAAACAGGCAGGGAATCGGGTTCCAAAAGGAGAAAATTCCTTAAAACCCTCACAGCAAGTATGTCACTGTTCCTGATAACTGGATTTGTACCCACTGTGGGAACAATGAGCACTTCAAAGAAAATTTCCAGGCCAGAGTTCAATGTTTTCAGAAAAACAAAGTGTTTGCTGAAAAAGTGACCACTAAAAGGGGACCAGGTGTCACTCGCAAAAATCATATATTGCCTGCATGGACTAGAAAAGCTCTTATCCACCCTTTTCCTCATTACAAGGGACCCAAACTAGTTTGGGTTCCTAACTCTAACCCATGATTTATATGCGCAGTGAACAGTGAGAGGAAGCGGACTACAATTGATCATGGACAGTGGATGCTCAAAGCACATGATTGGGAACACCATAGACTTTCTCTCACTGAAAGCCCTGCAAGTAGGGGATGTATCCTTTGGTAATGGAAAAAAGGGGTACATTCTCGGTGTCAGAAAGGTTGGTAATTATCTTTCACACTCAATTGAGAACGTGTACTAAGTGGATGGCCTGAAGTACAGTCTCTTGAGTGTTTCTCAAATCTGTGATAAAGGGAACAAAGTAGAGTTCTTGTCTAAAGTGTGCACAGTTACTAATCTGGTAACTGGCGAAGTGGTCTTAGTGGCCAAAATATACAAGAACATCTATGTTGCTGATTTTGGATCTCTACAAGCTGGTGATATGAGCTGCCTGAAGGAAGTCGATGACGATGAAGAATTGTGGCATAGAAGATTGGGGCATGCAAGCTTTTCACTTCTGAATAAACTGATACAGAAGGACCTGGTTCGTGGTTTGCCAAATTCAAGGTTCAAGGAGCATAGAGTGTGTGATGCTTGTGCTAAAGGAAAACACGTGAAATCATCTTTTAAGCCGAAGAAGGATTTTAGCACATCAAAACCACTCGAACTCTTTCATATGGATTTGTGTGGTCCTATGAGAGCACCAAGCAGAGGTGGAAAGAGATATATTTTGTGATTGTAGACGACTATTCAAGATTCACTTGGACATTATTTCTTAGAACAACAGATGATACATTCGAGGTATTTGTGGCCTTTGTCAAGAAAATCCAAGTGAAGATGGCATTGAAGGTAGCCTGCACCAGATCTGACCATGGGACAAAATTTGACAATGCTAAGTTTGATGAGTTTTGCAATGAAAATGGGATCACCCACAACTTCTCAGCTCCAAGAACTCCACAACAAAATGGAGTTGTCGAAAGGAAGAATAGGACTCTAGAAGACATGGCACGAACAATGCTTATTGATAGTGGAATTGCCAAAAAATTTCTGGGCAGAGGCAATAAACACTGCATGCTACTTGGGGAACATGTTCATGATCAGGTCCCTCCTGAAAAAAAACCCTTATGAGCTCCTCAATTGGAGGAATCCAAAAATAACTCATCTGAGAACCTTTGGATGCAAATGTTATGTCCTCAACAACGGGAAGGACCAGCTTGGGAAGTTTGATGCAAAAAGTGATGAAGGAATTTTTCTGGGATACTCCTCTCAAAGCAAAGCCTACAAAGTCTACAACTAAAGGACACAATGTGGGGAAGAAAGTGTTCATATGATAATTAACGAGACACCTTATTCTAACAATGAAGGAAACAAGGATGATCAAGACAATGAACTACTATTGGTTCCCGAGGAAATCGCTCATGTTTCAAACGGCAAGGCTGATATGATGAGTCAGATGAAGGAGGCAAGTGAAAACAATGTAACATCCTCTTCCACTTCTCAAGAGGAACATGGTACCCCAATCACTACTACTGAAGTTGAAGAAAGAGTTGTAGATGCAGTGCAAGGCACTCCACAGGCAGCAGAACGAAGAGTGCAGGGAAACTCATTTGATGTACCCAGTTCCTCTACCAATCAGACTCCAGTCCCAAATTAGAAACACAAAAGTTCTCATCCACTTGGAAATATAATCACCCCCCTTGATTCTGGAGTCCAGACAAGATCAAAAACTAGAAATTCCCTAGCCTTCTCAGCCTTTCTATCCCAAATAGAACCCAAAAATATAAAGGAAGCCTTGAAGGGTGTAGACTGGACTACGGCTATGCAAGAGGAGCTGCATCAATTTGAAAGAAACAAGGTATGGCACCTGGTACCTAGACCCTCAGACAGAACCATCATAGGGACCATGTGGGTATTCAAGAATAAGCTGGATGAACATGGAAATACTACAAGGAACAAAGCAAGGCTTGTTGTCCAAGGGTACAATCAGGAGGAATGGATCGATTATGATGAGACTTTTTCCCCAGTTGCTCGCATGGAAGCCATTAGGATCCTCATTGCCTTTGAATCTGGAATTCACCTTTTTCCAAATGGATGTGAAGAGTGCCTTTTTGAATGGTTTTCTTAAGGAAGAGGTCTATGTCAGGCAACCTCCGGGCGTTGAATGTCATGAACATCTATAGTATGTATTCAAATTGGATAAGGAACTCTATGGATTGAAGCAGGACCCTCGAGCCTGGTATGAAAGGCTATCCAAGTTTCTCTTGGAAAATGGCTTCACAAGAGGAAATATTGACAAGACATTGTTTTTGAAGAAATGGGGAAGGAACCTGCTCATCGTTCAAGTTTATGTGGATGACATCATATTTGGGGCTACGGCAGATTCACTATGTGAAGAATTTTCTAAACTCATGGGAAGTGAGTTTGAAATGAGCATGATGGGGGAACTGAACTTCTTCCTGGGTCTCAAGTAAAGCAGTCCACAAACAGAACGTGTATCAGTCAGCAGAAATACATTAAAGAACTCCTGAAGAGGTTTGATATGGAAGCATCAAAGGTGATCGATACCCCTATTGCTACTATTACTAAGCTGGACATAGATGATTCTGGATCACCTATAAATCAAATAATATATCGGGAAATCATTGGATCACTACTCTACCTTACTGCTAGAAGGACAATACATTGTATTCAGTGTGGGATTATGTGCAAGGTTTCAATCAAATCCTAAGGAATCTCATTTGAAGGCTTCTAAGAGAATTCTTAGATATCTTAAGGGCACACAGGACCTGGTTCTATATTATCCTTCAGGTGACAATTTCAACCTTATTGGTTATGCTGACTCTGATTATGCAGGTTATTTGGTGGACATGAAAAGCACATCTGGAATGGTCATTTCCTTGGATCATGTCTAATCTTATGGGATACAAGGAAACAAAACTCCGTAGCTCTAATCAACAGCTGAAGCAGAATATGTTTCTACAGCTTCGTGTTGTGCTCTGCTACTGTGGATCAAGAAATAATTGGAAGACTTTGGAGTATACATTGATGGTGTACCTATTCTATGTGACAACAACAGCAATGCTCTCAACATGGCAAAGAACCCGGTTCAACACAAGAGAACCAAACCCATTGATGTCAGACACTATTTTCTCAGGGACAATGTGGAAGAAGGACTTATCTTTATGAGATTTTGCTGCACTGAAGATCAAATTGCAGATATCTTCACCAAAGCTCTAAGCAGGGAACACTTTGAGAGAAATAGGATGGCATTAGATTAATTAAACCTAATTGAGAACCTGGTTCTTCTCATATGGATATGAAAGTCATACTCAGGTAAAATTAGCTAGAGTGTTTATGACCGAGCCTAACTCACATCTATACTGTTGCAGGTAGACACGCATGATGATTATAGAAGCTCAAGGTACAGTGTTGAACTGCAAAAGAGAGTTGCAAAAATCTTTTTACAAAAACAGGTCAGGAACCTGATTCCTTTACCACGGGTTAATAGTAATGTGTTTTTCTAATGCTTTTCTCAAAAGACAACAAAATGAATTTAACTGCCACATCATCCGAATTTTCAAAGCCTGCATATCTTGTCTTGTCTCTCAAATCCTTTCACCTCCTCTACACGTTACACATTCCCACAAACCTACCGTCGTTTTCAAAATTCTTCAGAACCCGTTCCTCTCCCTTCTCATTATTAGCCCTTCCTTCCATTAAACCATCTCACTCCCACAGTTCTGAACCATTATCTCTCATTGCATCTCTGTATTTTGTTCATAACCGGCTACCACTTCTCTCACCATGGCCGACGAACAATCTTCTCTTTATCCTGCCAACAACACCACTCCCACATCTCCACCTTCCTTAGCATCATCACCATAACCCACCCCTACACTACCCCTGATACCAATGTACTCACACCCGGTTCCTCTTCATCTCCTATCCCCTTTGCCCCTTCGTCAAACCCTGCCTCACTTCCAGGTGTTGAAACTTTTGACCCCCCAAATGTTACCCCTACTTCTCCTCCTCCTTCTGATCAAATCCCTCAGGCGTCAGAGGTCTCTGAGGAAGACCCTGATCAGTACTTGAACTCCTCTGTCTCAAACTCAGTGGCTCCCATGGAGTCACCAGAAAAGGAAGCGACATAAAATATCGTGGCTATCGCTGCTGAGAGTCTTATGAGTGAAGGACCCTCCCCTCTGCCTGAGTCTCAGGGGGGAGAAACTCTTTTTTTAGGAGATGAAGGTACCATGTTGCTTTTTGAGTCTCCTGTTCATGACAAGGCCCCAGAAAAACCTGATGGAGAACCTGAATCTCTTTCAGAGAAGCCTTTGGAGTCCATTCCTCCTATTGAGGTACCTTTTGATGAAGATGTTGAAAATGACATGGTTCTTAGTGCCCGTTTTAAAATATGTAAGCCAGCAATCACTCCTGAGTATTCTTCCAAGGGATCAACTACCAGGTTGCAGAAGAAAGAGGCTTTTGAGTCTGCTTTGCAGAAGAGTAAGAAAAGCAGTAAGAAAAAAAAAAGATTGATGAAACAGGGAAAAGTTGTGGGTGATAAAAACATTCCAGTGGTTGAGGTTGTTGAAGATGCCGTAGAGAAACCTAGTTCTTTAGTGACAAGGTCTACGAAGGTACAAAAGTTTGTGGTTAGTGCTTCCAAGGAAGCTGTTGAAAAACAAAGTGAAACATCTGTGAAAAGTAGTGGTAAATCTACGAAGGTTGTGGTTAAGGAAGATCTGTCTAAAGGTGATACTCTGGTTGCTGCGAGTGGGAAAGGAAAGTCTGTTGAAAAGTATAGAAAATGAAAGCGGGAAACGGTGGGAGGACTTGGTTCACTGAAGACCATACCAAGTGACAGTGGACTTGGGCAGGAGAGATTGAGAACTCAGAAAGTCTTGTGGGGCCGTATGTTTGACCCAGAAATCTCCTAGATGGCAGGAATGAGGCAAGTTTTGGAGATAGTGGAATTCTAGCAATGAGGTCAGTTGTGTAAGGAGGATGTGCCTAAGGTATATGAAGATGAGGTGCAAAACTTCTATGCAACTCTCTTCACTGTTGGAGGGGACCATATTTGCATGCTAGTAAATGGAGTTGACATTGTGATTGACGCTTCTATGTTAGGGAAAATTCTTCAAGTTTCGTGTGAAGGGATGACCTCCGTCAAGGGTGCTTATTGATCTAACTTTAGAAGAGCTATTTTGAAAAGAAAGCTATCCAGCAGGGGGAACGAGTGCATAATAAGGACCTACTGCCGGTCTATCAGCTCCTCTTTGAATTGGTCAACAAGGTTCTTTTACCCCGTGTCGAGAGGAGGTCTATAGCTTCCAAGTCTGATTTGGTCTTAATAGAGGCTCTTGATGAGTTCACACCCATAAATCTGCTAGAAATTATGATAGAACACATACAAAAGGTGGCGAACTTTCAAGATGGAAATCACGGGCTTCCATATGGATTTCTCCTCACTCGGGTATTCCAGTTCTACAAGGTAACTTTGGGCAATCCAAAAGTAAGGACTCGCAAGCAAACCTCTCCAAAACAACTCTGGAAGAATGTGAGTGTGTGGACAAGGATGGGGGAAGCACTTCGACGATTTCTCAGCTGATAAATGCTCAGAATGTTGTTACTGAAGAAATCAGAAGGTTGAATTCTAGGAATGCCATACTGGAAACTCAGCTAAGTCAAGTTGTTGGAGCACCTGGGGCTGTAAATTCTTCCAATGAAGAAGTTGCTCGCTTGACTATGGAGAATTCTGAGCTTAGGCAACAGGTGGAGAACTTGCGGGAGAAACTTCTTGAGGAACAGATGTCTGCCAATGCCCGCATGGACCTTGTTCTCAAAACCATTGTTGCCTCCTCCTCCAAGCCTCCCTCTTCTAGTGCCCTTTAGGATCCTCTCAGTGACTTGTTATCTTGTGTTTTGATGTTTGTGGCTGTTATTTTCTTCTTCTTTTATTGTGATGGTATGTTGGATCTCACTATTGCTTCTCCCGTTGAATCTGTCCAAATTTGTCTTTGATGTCATCGCAAAGACTTATGTTTCTAAATCCAATTATTATTAATGTCACAGCTCTCTTTTTTGCTAGCACAATGCTTGTTTACCTTTTGGTTCTCTTTTCTATCGTGTTGTGTGCGCACATGGGGCATGATTTAGTCGTGTTAGACTTCGTTATGCCTTTTTGTCTACTTGTGTATTTTTAATGAAGCCAAAAAGGGGAAAATAAGTAAGTATACTTGAAGATTGAAACAGGTGATTAAGGGGGAAGCATAGAGCTAGGGGAAACATATGAGGTTACTGGTACTTTATTTGGTTAAGTCAAACTCCATAAACAGTTATCAATTTTATAATTTTGTCATCATCAAAAAGGGAGAAAATGTTGGGCTTAAGGTTTCACAACCTTATATTTTGATAATCTAACAAACTCCTTGTCTAGAACCAGATAAAGGACCTGATGCATACTTGGTACAATTATTCAGCAATGGACTTAAGAAAATGTGTGCAATATGACTTTGGATACACAAGAACCAATTCAGGGACCTGATCCCTTGATGCTTCCTTGACAGAAGTGCAAAGTCAATTCTACAGCTGGAAGGTAACTACATAAAGTGACTGCCTGCAACTACGCACGCTACAGTGCAGAAATAGTGCAACAGTCACTTCCCATTGGAAAGAGCCTTGTACCAACAAAGTATAGACATCATCCCTGTGATGTCACTGAAGTATAATAACAAGGAGCATAGCAACAACATAGTTACTTGAGCATTAAGTGATATTCTCTCAAGCATTGAAGATCTGATCCAGCATTGAAGTCACAAGTGTGTCAAGAAAAAGAAGACAACTCCACTATGGACCAGTTCCATTATGAGTCTATGTGTGTCCTTAGTTGAGTTGTAATCTTGTGTTTGTTCTTTATTGTAACTCTTATCTTACTTTCGTAGAAGTTTTGTTTTAGCAAACTCAAAATCATAAACCCTATGAGTTTGTGTTGTGACTAGAGTTAGTCATAGGTTGAAGTCTTTGTAACTAGTGAGTGACAAAGTGGCTTGTAGTAAGTGTATTACAAGTTAGTGAGGTTGAAGTTTTTGTAGTAGAGTCATTACAAAGTGGCTTGTAATAGTGTAGTTACAAGTTAGTGAAGTTAAAATCCTACTAGTGTAGCTCGTGATTTTTGTCTCCTTGAGTTGAGAATTTTCCACGTAAAAATCCTGAGTCTTATTTACATACTGTTTTAGTAGTGCTGAGCGAACTGATATAGGACCAGGTCTCTATATAGTTGGTGGACTCATATAAACTATCAAACTACAAACTAAACTAACATAAATGAAAATTGAAAAAAAAGATACATTCTTTCGGTTTTGTTGGATATCTCGTAAAATAGAAAAACCAAATAGCATTAATTAGTCCTTCGGATTCCAATGTATTTTAATATTGAATATTTCTTAGACATGGTCATTGTCAATGTTGTATTTTCTTCACATTCTATAATGAAAAAGGTAAGCAATTTGCCATAGTTGAAACCTCATTGGTAGAGTTTGGTTTTATATTCTTGGTACTAGATTAAACTGCAAATTGACCCTTTAAGGTCCACTTAAAAGTCTTAAACTATTGATTAGTCAATCATTTAACTATTACCAAAACAGTTGTTATTGTTATCACTCTTATTGATGATACTAAGATGAGAAGTACATTACAATATTTAACTTGGTATTGCACAGGCTCTGACTTCCAAAGGGCCAATATTATAGTTTCAGGTCCCATTAGTAAGAATATTGATCATAATGAAATTCAATAGGGAATCTTTAGTTATACGAGCAAAAAGGATTCTAAAGCATAAAGTAATTTGAGGATGATGTGATTGTTTGTAAATCTATAGTTATACGAGCAAAGGTTTCCAAAACATAAGGTAATTAGAAAACCATGTACGTACATGAACCATATGTAATGTGGGCTGGTTTAATCATTCCCTAAAGTTAGGGACTCTCTGTAATCTATACCCCAAAAGAAATTCGATTTTTGTATCGTGTATGTGTGGTCAGTACGTGTGTATGGTGGAGTGCACGTTATAAGTTTGCCTGCTTCAGCAAATTACGCTAGATTCTATACTAATTTACACTGTGCAATTTGAAAAAAAGTTACTGACACATAATATCTATATCAAATGAAGTGATGAAATAGAGATAAAAATATGTATTAAATTCATGGTTAAATAATAATAATAGTGCATGTAAAACACACGATTATGTATTAATTGAATTGTGTAAAGTTGTGGCAAATAAATTTCGGGTCAGTTCGATTATACTTTGTTAGTTGGTCTATCTGAAAAAGTATCAAATAATGAAATGATAAATAATTGGCTGGAGTATTGCATAGTGCCCCTCGTTTTACTTGTAGTTTGTCTAACAAGTAGTCATTGGGAATTTATTAGAGTTTAGTTCCACTTCTGGCTAAAACGTCCATACATACCTTCTTATCATAAATTTTATTCATATTTTGGTAAATTCTCAAATCCCAAAATCAGTTTTGGCCCAAAATATTACTAGTACGATTTTTAAAAATTGCCCCAAACTTTTGTATTTTATTAAAAACCCAAATTTATTATTTTGTAACAACGTCTTCCCGTTAATTTGATAGTATATTATGTAATTCATTATAAAGATGATAATTTTGTACCAAATTTTATTGATGTTCAGGACTATGGTTTGTGATAATGATAATGAATGTTATTGATGAAAATACTTTTGGGTATCCGTGATAGTTTCTATAACTTGTGGGTATAAGTCATGTTTCATGTTTTTTCAAAAAGAAAAAGTGAAATATACTTTAAAAACTGACGTCCAAACACATTTCATCTTCAAATCAAACTTCACCCAAATCAAATTTTTCAAAAAGAATTTGAAAATATGTGACGAAATGCTAGCTAAGAGTGTTCGATTCGGAATTGCTTTTTGCTTTTATTCTACACTCCCCTCAAGAATAATATTATAAAAGAAAAAAAAATTAAATAAGATGTAGAGTGAACATCTCGTCATGGCACATTAATTTAATAATAAGTATACTTCTTTTGGTAAGAAGACAAAACGTGCGCATTAATTAAATAATATAAAACCTACAATTGCCACAACAAACGGAATAGGCCATGTATGATGTTTTTAGTGATGCAATATTTATTCTATAAATATAATATTCGGAATTTATTAACCTGATTAATTTAAATTCGTATTATATAGTGCTCATTAAAAATATTTTTATTTTTAGGACTCGAATTCTTAGGTTCTTATTGGTAAAACAACCTCGAATATAACTTAGTATTGTAGTACAAGCGAGAACAAAAATGAAAAACAAAGAATAGAATAAGAAAAACCTTAGGAGACTTTGTAATCTTAGTCTTACGCTAGCCTGAGAAGGTAACAACGAGACAGTGTATGATTTTATGACGGAGGCATGACCAATCACAACGCCGTCCATTATTTCTAAACTATATGAAGGTAGATTGTCCATTCTTTTGGGCAATAATGTCAATTTTTCTTGGTCACCTAGTCATTTTATTTTTGACTTCCAACTCTTCTTTTAGATTCCTAGACTAATCATTTCATGCAGCTTCATTTGGTCACTCAAATGTGAAAAGAAAGGAGAATAAAAATATTAGCACTCCTTTGTAATCCAAACTTTCAATCATGGTTGTCCAATGTATCAACCAAGCAACTAATCACTATTAAAAAAAAATTGAAACTAGCTACGAACTTCGTCATTACTCTATCGCTAAACTTCTTAAAGTTAATAGAATATTTTGATAATTTTTCGTTAATAGATAGATATTTTTGTTTAGCTACAAAAATTTTCTGTCGATAATATAAGTTTTTTTTAGTTGTGAATCAATACTACAAATATGAGCATATTAGCATAGAATCTACGTTGGTTGTACCTTTGACTAAAGGTCTTAAGCTTGTAGTGTTTGATGAACATGCTAAAAATATGGGTATTTCAGAGTCTTTTGATGTGCTTTAGTCACTGGGAGTTACTTTGTAATTGCTAACTGAAATATTGCTTTCCAATAAATTTTCTTTTTATGCAAGCTTGTGTTATTTTTGTATTTGTTATGCTTATTGGCTAACATGATAATTTATTTATTTTTATTCCCAATTGGATATTGCATAAACTCATGGTATCTTTGAGTTTTGCTACTTGTTGCCTTGAGTATCCCGGGTAAGGCACAAGGAAAACCTCCTGAGGCGATATGATTTTGTGTCACTTGGAGGCTCCTAATGTGATATGGTTATAATATCACTTGGAGGATTATTTATTTATAAGAGGTGTGACTTTGTTCACCTTGATTATAAAGATAACATGCTTGCACACATGTTTGATCCATGTTGATGAAAATTCTAGTATATATGATCATAGAGAGAATTCATACCATGAAATGGTCTGATGCATGCTACGATTCATTGTTAGTGCTCTCTATTAAGACTGGATAAATTGTTATATGGGTCATTCTATTATTGACTATGTGAGTAGTCTGGCCACTATAGAGTCTAAAAAAAATTTTAAAAATATTTTTCTCAAACTCAAAAGTTATAAAATTATTTTCTTGTCCTCAAATAACATTGACATCCAAGTGGAAGAATGTTGGAATTTGGAAGTGGCGTAGGCCAAGAAGTTGTGAATTTTTTTGTTTGTAGTTCGTTCACGGTACAAATCAAACAACAATTATGAAGTAGTTATATATAATAAGAATGATGTTCACGTCTAGATCAAATTATGCGTAGCTCAACTATTAGAATTATGCATGCGATTTGTTATGACGTGGGTTATTCATAAAATCGTGTGAATTTTTCTGTTTAGTATAGATGTTATTGTAGCTTCATTCTTTATTAATTTTGCACGAGCTAGCAAACTTTAAATTATCTCAATTTTGGATCCTTTTAAACAAAACAAATGTTGTAGAGAGAAAGAAATTCAAATTTAAGTGAAACGAGTCCTAAATATCTAATGATTGAGAATTCAATAAACGAAAAAAATCGAAACGGGCAGAGAAAATGGAAGGTAGGAGACCTAACATAAAATGAAGTAGCTACGTGTCATGGGTTGGCTGTTGTAATGACTAAATGTAGAGACTAATTTAGAAATATCATGTGAGGAAGAGGTGGTCCTTTAGTTTAAACATTTTATTCTTCCAACACTTTTACATTCATAAGATCACCATAGTCATTTTCATGTTGGTCAAGAAAATGCGAAAAATAAGAGAAGAAATTATTGTAGTCTTATATGTGGTCCAAAATTTTAGTCATGGTTGTTCAATGTATATATCAACCAAGCAACTAATCAATACATGTGTCAAGTTGTGACCTAGTGGTATCACTACAAACTGTACAACAAATTTTGTATATCAATCTTAACAAGTACGTGCATGTATCACTTTCTATTAATAATATACGCTCTGTTTTTTCTTCATATATTGGGATCTTATATGTTATTTAATATATGGCTTGAATTATTACTCATAAAACACGTGAAATTTTATAATAAATAAATAACATTATTTTATTTTTTATTCATGCACCAGAGGTAGATTTAGAATATTAAGCTTAAGGGTCCTGAATTCTAATCATTTTAAGTTGTTTGGTTATAAATTAATAATTGCACATATTTAACAAAAAATTTAAGACACCAAAATTATTGGGTTCGGTCGAACCGATAACGAATACTGTGGCTCCACCTCTATCTATCATATAGTCGAGATTCGATATTCCATGTAGTATTCTTTCTCAAATTTCCCCTTCCCTTACAATAACGTCATTTATGCGGGCCAAATTCTCTCAGATTTGGATCTTTCAAACAACACAAAAAAAAATTCTATACAAAGAAAAGAGTTCAATTTTTAGGTGAAAACGAGTTATAAATATCTAATGATGAATGTAGAATTTCAATGGATGGGAACTTTGACATGGACTGAAAAAAGGGAACGATGCAAACCTCACATTACATTTACATAAAAATAAAAAATACAGCAGCTACGTGTCATGGTTTGACTGTGATAATATAAATGCAGAGACAGATATGAAGAAATATCATGTGAGGCAGGGGCGGCAACGGAAAGTAACAACCCTTTCTCTGTTTGCCCATAAAAGGCAACATCACGTGCTGTCCAAGCCAAGCTGCCTTTTGATCTGTCGACACGTGTTCAACTTCACCATTATTAGAACTTTGTTCTATAAATTCAGTAATCATATTTAATATTTAGTATAAGAAAAAAAAAATTTATTTGTAACAGTAATAAATAATTGTTCATATAAAATTAGATTTGTGATAAATGATAAATAACTCAAAACATATACTTTGCAAATATATAATCTTAGATTTTTTTTATGAACCAATCGACACCTCTGGTTAAAGGTCGCTTAGTTTACGTCGCTTACGTCATGCTGGTGCCTCGCCACGTGTATGGGTATACGTGGAAGGAATATGGAGACTGGACGGCCAGGGACCCACTATGATTTGTTAGGTGGGCCCTGATGAGTTTGGCGCTATCATAAAGATTTGAAGAGGGACACTACAAGATTTCTGAGAAGAAGTCCATATTCAATATCTGGGATTGAAAAAAAATTAGAAAATGATACTGTACTACCTTTTTTGATGTCATGATTCAGATTTTTGTAACTTGATTGATTTGATTGTCTAACGTGGGCAATAAGCAATGTAGCAAAACTTCATATCTTGTTGTATCGAATTTAGAAGTAAAATTACTCGGGGACGTACGATGAGGTGAATTATTTCATTTTTAATAGAGATCTCGGTGTGAGCCGTGCGATAGAAAATACTGAATAAGAAATATTTTTTCTTTAATAGGCTCTGCCTGATAGGAATGGGATTAGTTAGGTTAGTAATTAGTTCAGATAATTCAACCAAAATAAATAAATAGTGAAAAACACAAGTTGAACTCAATCCTCAAATAGAGTGGCTAAATATATGTTTCGCTATTTCGATTAATTCAAATTAGTGCCATGTAAAACGCACAAAAACAGAAATTGTTCTCTAGTAGGAATTGTCCAATCCCAAAAAGAAATGCTAAATCTTGTTTCGCTATATATAGTCTTCTTCACAATTTCCAGTAGAATAGAGTATTAGAGGTGCGAATTTATACTTCGTAAATACAATAGCCTCGGTTTGTTTCGAATGATTTGTTACGCCTTTTGTTATTTGTCCAAAAAGACATATTTACATTAATTACATATGATGATTGAGACGAGTGTTGTTTAATTATAAGGCCGTTGCTGTATTAATCATAATATCAGGTAACACTTTGACAATTGAACTACGTTGTAGCTTTATAATAATGGCTACTGATATAACATGACAATCAGACGTGTACCTAAAAGAAGCAAAAACTTACATTAGTTCATTCCCATTCTTGGGTGAGCCGATTTAATAATAAAATCATTAAGAATAAAGAGGACCACAGTAGGACAAAAGTGTTTTTTGAGAAAAATTGGATAAAATTATTAAAAAATAATTGTAAATAAATTAGCGACCAAGGTTGGTCGTTTTTTGGTCGATAATGTGGTCAAGATATTGATCGGACTGGTCAGACTTGCTTGGTCAAAGAAATATTAAAATTAGCGACCAAAAATGGGACCCAGTTGTAAAAGTTTTAATAATTATATTATTATTTTAAAAAATTATAAAATTTAAATAAATAAAATTTAAAATTAGCGACCAAAGTTGGTCGCTTATGAAAGGGGAAGCAAATAGAGACCAACTTTGGTCGCGAATCTGAGACCCGAATATAAAATTTTAATAATTATATTATTATTTAAAAAAATATAAAATATAAATAAATATAATTTAAAATTAGCGACCAAAGTTGGTCGCTTATGAAAGGGGAAGCAAATAGAGACCAACTTTGGTCGCGAATCTGAGACCCGAATATAAAATTTTAATAATTATATTATTATTTAAAAAAATATAAAATATAAATAAATATAATTTAAAATTAGCGACCAAAGTTGGTCGCTTAAGAAAGGGGAAGCAGATAGAGACCAATTTTAGTCGCTAATCTGGGACTCAGTTCTAACGTTTAATAATTATGTTATTATTTTTAATATTTTATAAAATATAAAATAAATCTGATTTATAGTTAGCGACCAACTTTGGTCACTAAGTTTGATTTCTGGATAAATTAGCGACCAAATTGGTCTCTTTTCAGGTCAACATTAGTCAAAATTAAAAATCACTTTTATATTTACTATCTAAATAATATAAATATAATTCGTTAACACTTTTG
>ML320269.1:0-13106 GCA_005239505.1 Nicotiana paniculata
ACAATAAAATCACAGCCACAATCTACTGATTTTCCAAAACTAGTAATGCTAACTTTTCTAGAACCACGAACTCGGAACCGCGAACGAAATCTCGAACTCTATCTTCAAACTCTATTTCTTTCTTGCAAAATTCTCTCTTTTCTTTTTGTTTGTTCACTTGCCTCCGCCAGTAACTTATTCCTTTTTCCTTTTCTTTTTCTTTTTTCGTTTTGTTCTCTCACTTTTCGTGTCAGTCACTTTCTTTTTGTTCTACCGACTTCTCCTTTTTTTTTCCTTTCTTTCTTTTGACTTTGTTTTCTTTTCTTTCGTTTCCTTTCTTTTTTCTCTCGCTTTCTCTTTTTCTCCCCCTTCTTTTTTCTTTTTACTTTTGTCTATTTATAGAATAAGATGGATGAAGTGGTTGGTCAAATGTGATATTGTATGGGAGTAGGAGTGTGGGATTTTTAGGCTAAAAATTTGGGGTTAGTTAGCTAAATTAACAAATCAGATTTTTGTAGATAAAATTTGCTATCAACAAACTTTATCCTAACTTTAGCTTAAAAGTAATGGGGAATGTCGTACCCAGTGTTTAAAAAAATGCAAGAAACCAGGGGATATAATACCTTGTGTTGACGATAAGATGAGGCATGTGGCACTTTGAGATGCTACTAGGGAATGTCGTACCCTATGTAGGCAGAAAAATGCAACCAGGGGATGTAGTACCTTGTATTGGCAATGAGATGAGGCTCGTGACTCTCTGAGATGCTACTAGGGAATGTAGTACCCTATGTTGGCAGAAAGTAATGCAACCAGGGGATGTAGTAACCATGTGTTGACGATAAGATGAGGCATGCGTCACTTTGAGATGCTACTAGGGAATGCCGTACCCTATATTAGCAATAAGAAATACAACCAAGGGATGTATTACCCTATGTTGGAAATAAGACGAGGCTCTTGGCTCTCTAAGATTCTACTAGGGAATGTCATACCCTATGTAGGAGAAAAATACAACCAGGGGATGTAGTACCCTGTATTGGCAATGAGATGAGGCTCGTGGCTCTCTGAGATGCTACTAGGGAATGTCGTACCCTATGTAGGCAGAAAAATACAACCAGGGGATGTAGTACCCTGTATTGGCAATGAGATGAGGCTCGTGAATCTCTGATATGCTACTAGGGCGTACCCTATGTTGGCAGAACGTAATGCAACCAGGGGATGTAGTACACTGTGTTGGAAATAAGATGAGGCTCTTGGCTCACTGAGATGCTACTAGGGAGTGTCATACCCTATGTAGGCAAACAAAAATGCTACGAGGGAATGTCGTACCCTATGTTAGAAACAAGAAATACAACCAGGGGATGTAGTACCCTGTTTTGACGATAAGGTGAGGCTCATGGCTCACTGAGATTCTACTAGGGAATGTCGTGCCCTATGTAGGCAAAAAGTAATGTGACCAGGGGATGTGGTACCCTGTGTTGAAGATAAGGTATTGATTCCCTATAATGAAACTAAAAATAACATGATTATATGTTTATTAAAAGAAAACTAAGGATTTGAGAACTTCACTTGGTGATGTTCGTCTTTGCACGAACTGTTTCCTAAAATTGTTCTGTTCCTGTTCTGAACAAAGAAAAATTTGTTAGTTTTAGAATAGTGGTCAGTTTGTGGCCTTGATTTCTTGGACGACTTGACCTTGCGTCCATTATACTTGTTAGAAACACTGACTCTATCGATGGTCGTACAAATTGCCTGGAGATTCTGTCATTACTTTCTGGAGATCTTCTTTCTCAGCATCAAAACCTGACTATTTTGCGCCTATCACCATTTGTGTTTATGGTGCAAACAACCTTGATCCCAGAACAACTTTTAACTGAGTAACTTTTGTTGACCCTTGACACATTGTTCAGTCCTTCAAGCCTTTTGCTCGTCAGGAAAAATCAAAGATGGCTTTATGCCTTTGCCCATGCATGTTCATGCCCAAAACGTTTTGCTTCATATAACAGGGAAACTGTAAGCAATTTTGTGGCCTTTTCTTTGCTTTGCTTTGACAAAATTAGACAGAAGAGGACTCAAAAAGAATAGTACGAAAGAAAACAAGAAAGTGAACTAATAGGTATTACAACTTAATCAATAAGTGTACCTTTCAAAGAATAAAAATAGAAAGGACTTATCTGGAGGAATATGCTGACTTCAATGAACTTGACATGCACTTTAGACTGGATGCCCGATCCGTCTGAACCGTCTAATTCTCAAAATCTGTTGTAAACTTCATCTTGAAACCGAGTTCTTTGTCTTAACCATGCTTGGGCCATGATATATGAAGACCTTAATCGATCAACGATGCCCTTNGTGAGGATTTTCACCAATAAGACTCTCTCATTTTATTTCTCTCTATTTACTATGGTCGAGGCATCACCGTAATATATCAACTTAGCATTATCGAAAGTTGATCACAAGGTCTTAAAAGGGAAAGGTAAAAAGAACATTTGAACCGAATTACAACTTTTGGAACCATTTTGACGAAAAAAACCGTCGAAAATAAAATAAAACCATGCCCCAGTTTCTTTGAATACTGGGAAATGTGGATTTTTGAATTAGTTTGACCGAACCCCAGAGTGAGGTTGCCTACGTATCCTTTTGGAATCAGGTCGGACATAGTTCAATTAACATGAACTTGTTTTGATGATTTTTTTTACAGTATATTGGTTCCAAAGGAGGGGAAAACAAAGAAATAATACAAACAAGGCTTCAAAGGGCTGAATAGGATTGATCAGTGTTTGGGTAGCGAGAATGATAGCCTTTCGTCATCCCAACATGAGAATGCTAAGTATAAAAATGCCTAACATATTCATGTCAGACATAATATCTCTTGACCCCATCCGTGTTGACGGGTATATCAGTCACCTTTCCTTCTATATCTGCCAAGTGTAGAGCTCCTTTTGACAATACTTTCTTGACGACGTAAGGACCTTGCCAATTCGGGGCGAACTTTCCTTTTGCTTCTTCCTGGTGCGGAAAGATGCGTTTCAAAACAAGTTGTCCTACCTCAATCTGTCTTGGCGCACTTTCTTATTGTAAGCGCGTGCCATCCTTTGTTAGTATAACTGATCAAAACAAACTGCCGCCAAACGTTTTTCATCAATTAAACTCAAGTGTTCTAGTCGGGACTTGACCCATTCAGTGTCCTCAATTCCTGCTTCGACAATGATTCGGAGAGAGGGAATCTCAACTTCCGCAGGTATGACTGCTTCAGTGCCATAAACCAGCAAGTAGGGCGTTGCGCCAACTGATGTACGGACAGTTGTCCGATATCCCAAAAGAGCAAAATGCAGTTTCTCGTGCCATTGTCTAGACCCTTGGACCATCTTCCTAAGAATCTTCTTGATGTTCTTGTTCGCAGCTTCAACAACTCCATTAGCTTTGGGCCGGTAAGGAGTAGAATTGCGATGCTCCATTTTAAATTGTTTGCATACCTCTTTCATTAGATGACTATTCAAATTAGCAGCATTATTAACATTATCTATAATAATAGTTTTTGGAATACCGAAATGACAGATGATGTTGGAGTGAACAAAGTTTACTACTGCTTTCTTGGTAACCGCTTTCAATGTAATAGTTTCCACCCATTTGGTGAAGTAATCAATTGCAACCAAGATGAATCTGTGCCTATTTGAAGCTTTTGGCTCGATTGGGCCGATGCTGTCCATTCCCCAAGCAACAAAAGGCCAAAGAGCCGACATAGGATATAATTCTGAAGGAGGCGAGTGAATCAAATCACTGTGAATCTGACACTGGTGGCACTTGCGGACAAAACGAAAACAATCTCGCTCCATAGTAAGCCGATAGTATCCTGCACGAAGGATTTTCTTTGCTATAATATACCCATTCATGTGCGGACCACAAACTCCCGAATGCACCTCATTCATAATCATTTCAGCTTCTTTGGCATCCACACATCTCAACAAAATTCAAATCCGGAGTTCTTTTATATAGGATTTCCCCACTCAAAAAGAAACCATTAGAGAGTCGCCTAATAGTTCTCTTTTGATCCTTATTAGCATGTTCCGAATATTCTCTTGTTTTCATATATTGTTTAATATCAAGGTACCATGGTTCACCATCTAATTCTGCATCAATTGTATTGCAATAACCATGTTGATCCCGAATTTGAATTTTCAATGGGTCAATGTGAGTATTACCCGGATATGGAAGCATTGAGGCCAGGGTGGCTAAGGCATCAGCCAATTCATTGTGAAACCTGGGAATGTACCTGAACTCGATAGACTTGAACCTTTTGCTAAGATTTTCCACACATTGTCTATATGGAATGAGCTTGATATCTCGAGTTTCCCAATCACCTTGAGCCTGCCGAATAAGCAAATATTAATCTCTCATCACCAACAGTTCATGCACATTTAGATTTATTTCCATGTTCAGACCTATGATTCAAGCTTCATATTCTGTCGTGTTGTTTGTACAGAAGAAACAAAGTCGCGCCGTGGTAGGGTAATGTTTCCATGTAGGTGATACAAGAATTTCCCCAATCCCTACGCCTTTGATGTTGACCACCCCATCAAAGTATAGTTTCCAAACTTGAGTGTCGTCTGGGACTGCTTGTTCAACTAAATTAACCTCTTCATCTGGGAAGTATGTGTTCAATGATTCATACTCATCATCAACCGGGTTTTCTGCCAAATGATCAGCCAACGCTTGTGCCTTCATGGTCGTACGAGTGACATAAACAATATCAAACTCTGTGAGCAAGATTTTCCACTTTGCCAATCTGCATGTTGGCATCAACTTCTGAAAGATGTACTTCAGAGGATCCATTCGGGATATGAGGTAAGTTGTATAGGCCAAAAGATAATGCCTAAGCTTCTGAGCGACCCAAGTTAAGGCGCAACATGTCCTTTCCATAAGAGTGTATTTGGCCTCATAAGGGGTGAACTTTTTGCTCAAATAATAAATTGCTTGTTTCTTTTTTCCCGTGGCATCATGTTGACCCAGAACACAACCAAAAGAACTATCCATTACTGACAGATATAAAAATAGAGGCCTACCAGGTTCCAGCGGGACCAAAACAGGGGGATTTGACAAATATTCTTTGATCTTATCTAAAGCTTCTTGGCACTCATATGTCCACTTGATAGCAGCGTTCTTTTTCAACAACTTAAAAATAGACTCATATGTGGTTGTAAGCTGCGCGATGAACCTACTGATGTAGTTCAACCTCCCGAGTAAACTCATGACTTCTTTTTTATTCTTTGGGGCAGGAAGCTCTCGAATGGTCTTTATCTTTGACGGATCTAACTCAATGCCTCTTCGAATAACTATAAAACCCAAAGCTTCCCAGAAGGAACTCCAAATGCACATTTGGCCGGATTGAGTTTGAGATTGTACCTCCGTAGCCTTTCAAAGAACTTTTTCAAGTCTTGCACATGGTCATCTTGTGTTCTGGACTTAATGATCACATCATCAATGTACACTTCAATATGTTTGTGCATCATGTCATGGAATATGGTAGTCATGGCCCTCATGTAAGTTGCCCTTGCATTCTTCAAACCAAATGGCATGACTCTATAACAATATGTTCCCTATGGAGCGGTGAAGGCGGTCTTTTCTGCATCTTCTTCATCCATCAGAATTTGGTGATATCCGACATAACAATCCACAAAAGATTGGATCTCATGCTTAGCGCAATTGTCAACAAGGATATGAATGTTAGGTAAGGAAAAGTTGTATTTCGGGCTTGCTTTGTTTAAATCCCTATAGTCAACACAAACTCTGATTTTCCCATCCTTCTTTGGCACTGGCACAACATTTGTTAACCAGGTGGTATATCTGACGACCCTAATCACATTTGTATTTAGTTGCTTCGTGATTTCTTCTTTAATCTTATCACTCATGTCTGTCTTAAACTTCCTTTGTTTTTGCTATATTGGTGGAAAATTAAGATATGTTGGAAGCTTATGATCCACTAAATCGGCACTCAAACCCGTCATGTCATCGTACGACCAAGAAAATACATCTCTATACTCGAACAAAACTTGAATTATGGCATCTGTCGTCCTTTGTTCAGTATGAAGGCTTATTTTTGTTTCTCTGGTTTCTTCAGGACTTCCCAGGTTAATTGCCTCAGTTTCATTTAAGTTAGGCTTAGTATTATTCTCAAATTGATCCAATTCTCTTATTATTTCCTTTAAAGCCTCGTCTTCATCATACTCAACTTCTTGATTCATTATTTCGAGATTAGACAACTTTTTTAGACTTGTGCATGAATTCCGCGTGCATGTCATGTTTTTAAAGCCGGCATTAACAAAAATGAAAATGATAAGAAATTAACAAAAAATTAGGGAAATGAAAAGACAGAATTTACTACGAAACCGGAACTTCATTTCATTGAATTTGAAAGGATAGAAGGATTAACATCAAAACAAAGCAATTAAACTAAAATATCTGGATTACAACCCTTAAAATAATCCAAATACAGAACAAGCAACAAAACAGACTACCAAGACGCATTCCTGGTGGGAAGAGGAGTTGCTTCCCAGTTGTTGAGCGAGGTATCTGAACCAATCAGTTGAACACTTGCACGGCTAGGGCCCTCACCAACTTGAACCATATTGATATCATAAAACATCTCCCTGAGACCCTGGCAGACTTCATCAATGTCATCCTGAGTAGAAAGATTTTGGACTTCTTCAAAATGCGGCTTGACAAAAGAGTAGGCGATGTGAGGGATTGGTTTGGACAAATTCCAACCATTCTTTTTGCGGGCCTTGGCTCTATCTATGTCAGCCGACGTTGGTTTAAAACCCAAACCGAAGGTATGTTTCGTAAAAAATGGAGCAATAGGGTTCACAATTCCCTGTAGAGAGGGTCCTAATCCTTTTCCTGGTTCATAACCGTTGCTTAACATCATCGAAGCTACCATCATAGATGTGGCTGACAGAAGGGGATGATGAATTGGTTTTCCTTCTTCTACTTGGTCCACTTCAATCACCTCAAATGCTTGATATATGAGGGATTCCCATCCTTCCTTGGCCTCGATCCATGGAATGGACGGGTCATTATAGACGGATGAGTCGTCCTCCCTATGAACAACAATTTCTTATATGTCATACTCGAACTTGACCATTTGATGTAGGGTGGATGGTACAGCTCTGGCCATATGGATCTATGGCCTTCCTAGAAGAAAATTATAGGAAGTTTTCATATCCAACACTTGAAACACAATGCTAAAATCAACCGGGCAAATTGTCATGGTGGGTTCGATCTCCCCAATAGTGTCTCTTCTTGAACCATCAAAAGCTCTGATGCTGACACGACTAGTTCGAATTCTGTTAATGTCAATGTTCAGCTGTTGTAGAGTAGAAAGAGGGCATACATCTACACTTGAGCCTCCGTCAATCATGACTCCTTTCACGTAATGCCCTTCACATTTGACCGTAAGATGCAAAGCTCTATTGTGCCCAGCCCCTTGCTCAGGCAAATCATCATCGCTGAAAGNTTTCACACTTGACCATAAGATGCGAAGCTTTATTGTGCCCATCCCCTTCCTCAGGCAAATCATCATCGCTAAAAGAAATCTTATTCACTTCAAAGAATCTTTCAGCCATTTTTTCTAGTTGATTCACCGTTGTCTTTTCTGAGACATATGCCTCATTCAAAGTTTTGATCAACACAAGGCGATGTTCTTCTGAGTGAAAAAGCAGAGACAACAAAGATATCTGAGCAGGGGTTTTCCTTAGTTGGTCAATGATTGAATAGTCCTGCATTTTCATCTTCTTAAGTAATTCCTCTGCTTCTTTTTCTTAAACTGGTTCTTTCACTGGCAAGTGACTTTCCCTAGCTTGCTTAGCTTTTCTCAATTCCTCTGGTGAATAGCACCTTCCAGAGCGGGTCAAGCCCCCCATTTCATGTACTTCTTCAACTATCTTTTTGCCTTTGTATGTCATGACAGTATTGTTATAGTTCCAGGGAATAGCTTTTGTGTTTATCACTGGGAGTTGAGTAACAGGTCGGATCACAACTGGCTCTGTTATTCTGAAAGTATTATTCGGAACGATCTTTTGAATGCCCCTGGGGATGTAAAGTTTTGGCCCACCCNACTGCAGGTCGGATCACAACTGGATCTGTTATATTTCTCAAACCATTATTTGGAACAATCTTTTGAATGCCCCCAGGGATGTAAGGTTTTGGCCCACCCAATTGAACCTCAACCTTTTTTGTGCTTCCAGGGACATAGAGAACCATTTTTTTAGAACATAGGTTTGAACTGGAGCTTGCACCTTTCACAATCAACGGTGCCAATTGCGGCGGGCTTACTATCACTTTTGGATATTGCCCTATGGTTCCAACAACCATCTTTGTCTTGCCAAACTGCTTATAATACTGATCATCACAAATCATCCCAATAAAATGTATGTTATCATGAGTTGGGAGTGGATTATTTGTGATATTAGGAATGTTCTCATTGTTTGTCACCACAATTGCCTTTGCTTCAATCAAATTTTCAATGGCTTTCTTTAATGTCCAACAATTTTCGGTACTATGACCTTGGGTGTTAGAGTGATACTCACATCTTGCATTTGAGTCAAAACCTTTTGAATTTGGATTCACATAACGCGGCATGACAGGTTCAATCAGCTTCAACTGCATCAACTTTCGAAATAGGCTTGTATATGATTCTCCAATTGGGGTGAACTCTTTCTTTGGCTCCTCCTCTCTCACATATCCTTGTCGGGGATGAGGATTATATGATGCCTGAAAATTCGGGCCGAGTTGACGGGAGACTTGTGGGATCGGTGCCCGCCATTACTGGTGATTGGGAGGCCTAGCATAAGCCTGAGCATTCAACACTATGTATTGTTGTGAAGGAACTGAGTATCCGGGACCCTGAGGTGGATAGTAGTGTTGAGGAGAATTGGATTGTCCTTGTTGGTACTGCACATAAGAAGGAATTACCTCTCTTTGAACTCCTCTGAACCCAGATACCATCATGGATCCTTCTTCTTTCTTTTTTCGGTTTCCGAAAATGCCTGAACTGCTTTGAACTGCTTACGTGGTTGCCTTAAGGGCTGCTTGACTCATAATTTTGCCCTATTTCATGCCATTCTCAACTATTTCACCAATTTTAATCGCCTCAGCGAAAGGTTTACCCATGACGGCCAACATGTAATGGAGGTAATCAGGATCCTGAGCTTGAAGAAAATAGTCAATCATTTCTGCCTCTTTCATCAGGGGGTTTGACCCTAGCAGCCTGCTCTTTCCACTTGATTGCATATTCTCTGAAGCTTTCTGTTGGTTCTTCTTTATGTTGACGAGAGAGGAACGGTCTGGCACTATATCAATATTGTACTGAAACTGTTGGACAAAATATTGAGCCATGTCGTTCCACACATGCCAGTGAGAGATGTCTTGATCTATGAACCATTCTGAAGCAATTCCAGTCAAACTTTCCCCAAAATAAGCCATGAGTAATTCTTCTTTGCCTCCTGCTCCCCTTAATTGGTTACAATACCTCTTCANTCATTCTAAAGGTTTTCCAGTCAAACTTTCCCCAAAATAAGCCATGAGTAATTCTTCTTTGCCTCCTGCTCCCCTTAATTGGTTACAATATCTCTTCAAATGGGCAATGGGATCACCATGACCGTTATACTTATCAAACTTTGGGGTCTTGAAATCGGGTGGCAAATGGACATGGGGGAACATGCATAGATCGTTAAATGACACACTCTTGTGGCCTCCTAAACCCTGTATGTTTCTCATGGTTTGTTCCAAGATCTTCATTTTTCTAGTCATTTCCTTTTGTTCCGTATTCTTGTCAGACTTTTCGATCTTAACTTGGAACATGTTCTGAGGAGTATGCTTGTATGAATATTCAACCTTGAAAGTTAGTTCTGGAGAGTAATGTAGAGCATCACGAGCATTCAGTTGAGGATCATTGTTGGACTTTTGAGCAAGAGCTGGTTGAGGAACAGTGAAAGTAGGGACAATGGGTACAGTATGTGAGTNTGTTAGGGAGATGGGCACTTGATTTGCAACTGACACATTACGAAGATTATCCGAAGTCCCTATGGGTAGTGGAAGCGGTGCATGTCCATTCGCCCAGGCTTGGTACATCTCTTCCAATTGTTGCTTCAACACTCTTACTTATTCAACCAATCCCGAACTTTGTTCGACCAATTGTCCATGGATATCATCATTATCTGACTCGTTCTTACTGTTGTTTTCCATGCTACTTTTCCCTTTTGATCTCGTGTTGTAAGGGTGAGTTGCCAGTTTAAACCACAAACCAACCACCTGTGTTTAACTATATCTTTTGAGATGACAAACAACAAACGTGTTAGAGTTAGGTATTTTGCAGTATTAATCACACATTGTATGTCATGCACCTGATGCCACTTTCATTTCTAAATGAGTTTGGAAGGCTTCATGTTTCATCCCAGCTTACTGGTTCATTGGTTTTATTTTCATATTGAATTTTAGCGCTCTCTTTTGTTTTCTTTCTTATCTATTATTCAATTTTTTTTATGGTTATGGTTATGATCGCATCCGATTGGGATTGCCTACGTATCATGGCGCCGCATGAATCAGACCGTTACGTAGTTCAGGAGGGAAACAACAATTTTTTTTTTAAAATGGGGTTGAACCTAATGAAGGTTGCCTACGTATCTCACATCCGGTGAGAATCAAACCCGCGTAGTTTGGTTAAAATAAATTTTAAAAAAATATTTTGAAAATTGTGCTTTTACATACTTGACGGACCCGGCCCCTGTGCTGAGTCCCGCTAAGTCCAATGCACATGATGCAAATAAAAAGTAGCCTACTAGGGATATTCATTGCTTATGGATTGTTCTTCTAAGTTTTCAAATCTTAAAGGAGATGGTATCTAGACCTGGCTTACCCGTGTGGACAACCCGAGCCGAGGAGCGTCAAGCATCACCAGTAGTAGAACAACACTGGCTAGCTAACGGCTCTCCCGCCTAATCATGTGTGACTAAATCCTTCACCAGAAGCTAGTAGGCTAGCTGGCTTTATCTCAAGACAGAAATTTTTGTGATGCTGGTAGGCAAACACAACATAACTACCTATAAGAAAACTCAGAGAGGTGCGAGAGAGGATATAGTTTATATCACAGTTCAAATAAATATTAAAGTGGTAAATAAGCAACAAATAGCACATTAAACTATCTTTGCTATTGCAAAAACAAAGAATTGAAAAAGACACATTTTTTTTAATAAATAATGGGGGATGTCGTACCCAGTGTTTAAAAAAATGCAAGAAACCAGGGGATGTAATACCTTGTGTTGACGATAAGATGAGGCATGTGGCACTTTGAGATGCTACTAGGGAATGTCGTACCCTATGTTAGAAATAAGAAATACAACCATGGGATGTAGTACCCTATGTTGGAAATAAGATGAGGCTCTTGGCTCTCTAAGATTCTACTAGGGAATATCGTACCCTATGTAGGCANCCGTACCCTATGTTAGCAATAAGAAATACAACCAGGAGATGTAGTACCCTATGTTGGAAATAAGATGAGGCTCTTGGCTCTCTAAGATTCTACCAGGGAATGTCGTACCCTACGTAGGCAGAAAAATAGAACCAGGGGATGTAGTACCCTATGTTGGAAATAAGATGAGGCTCTTGGCTCTCTAAGATTCTACCAGGGAATGTCGTACCCTACGTAGGCAGAAAAATAGAACCAGGGGATGTAGTACCCTGTATTGGAAATGAGATGAGGCCCGTGGCTCTCTGAGATGCTACTAGGGAATGTCGTGCCCTATGTTGGCAGAAAGTAATGCAACCAGGGGATGTAGTACCCTGTATTGGAAATGAGATGAGGCCCGTGGCTCTCTGAGATGCTACTAGGGAATGTCGTGCCCTATGTTGGCAGAAAGTAATGCAACCAGGGGATGTAGTAACCATGTGTTGACGATAAGATGAGGCATGCAGCACTTTGAGATGCTACCAGGGAATGTCGTACCCTATATTAGCAATAAGAAATACAACCAAGGGATGTATTACCCTATGTTGAAAATAAGATGAGGCTCTTGGCTCTCTAAGATTCTACTAAGGAATATCATTCCCTATGTAGGCAGAAAAATACAACCAGGGGATGTAGTACCCTGTATTGGCAATGAGATGAGGCTCGTGGATCTCTTAGATGCTACTAGGGAATGTCGTACCCTATGTAGGCAGAAAAATACAACCAGGGGATGTAGTACCCTGTATTGGCAATGAGATGAGGCTCGTGGATCTCTTAGATGCTACTAGGGAATGTCGTACCCTATGTTAGCAATAAGAAATACAACCAGGGGATGTAGTACCCTATGTTGGAAATAAGATGAGGCTCTTGGCTCTCTAAGATTCTACTAGGGAATGTCGTACCCTATGTAGGCAGAAAAATACAACCAGGGGATGTAGTACCCTGTATTGGCAATGAGATGAGGCCCGTGACTCTCTGAGATTCTACTAGGGAATGTCGTACCCTATGTTGGCAGAACGTAATGCAATCAGGGGATGTAGTACCCTGTGTTGGAAATAAGATGAGGCTCTTGGCTCACTGAGATGCTACTAGGGAGTGTCATACCCTATGTAGGCAAACAAAAATGCTACGAGGGAATGTCGTACCCTATGTTAGCAACAAGAAATACAACTAGGGGATGTAGTACCCTGTGTTGACGATAAGGTGAGGCTCATGACTCACTGAGATTCTACTAGGGAATGTCGTGCCCTATGTAGGCAAAAAGTAATGTGACTAGGGGATGTGGTACCCTGTGTTGAAGATAAGGTATTGATTCTCTATAATGAAACTAAGAATAACATGATTACATGTATATTAAAAGAAAACTTAGGATTTGAGAACTTCACTTGGTGGTGTTCGTTTTTGCACGAACTGTTTCCTAAAATTGTTCTGTTCCTGTTCTAAACAAAGAAAATTTTGTTAGTTTTGAAATGGTGGTCAGTTTGTGGCCTTGATTTCTTGGAAGACTTGACCTTGCATCCATTACACTTGTTAGAAACACTGACTCTGTCGATGGTCGTACAAATTTCCTGGAGATTCTGTCATTACTTTCTGGAGATCTTCTTTCTCAGCATCAAAACCTGACTATTTT